>JAVCKT010004818.1:0-12235 GCA_032273925.1 Rhynchotus rufescens
TTTAAACAGCTTTTTCCTGAATCTATATTTTTTGGTTATCAAAGAACTGATCTAGATACCTACCCTCTACCTGGGTTTCAGATTTCCTACAGAGAACACTTACATTCATACGCTACACTTCCTTCTAAGAAGGACAAACAGACTGTTTCTCATCATTAAATACCAACATTTTGGTTGTTATTGCTATCATCTCCCCCAGGACAAACAACACCATATCCCCTTACCAGTAAATGGTGTGCTACTTTGCTACTTATCTTCTGCATTATCAGGATTGCTCTAAGCTACGGCTACATGCAAGTTGCCCCTACCTCATCTTCTTGGTACATTAACTAATGTTGAGGTAACAAATATAAAAATATTTAAAAACACACTTAAACTGCCTGACAGAGTAAGCTTATGATTTTAATTGCTTGTTTAAACTTTGCTATATAACATGTTTCGTTTTATTGAAATAACTAGCATTATATTATGCTATCAAATAAAAATGTAAGTAGCAGTCATACTTTAGGTTGTTAGTATTAAGTTTAATACTAAACAGATTCCTACTAATTGAAAGAAATACTGTTTATTTTGGATAATATTACCTGTTTTTATCAAATACAGTCATTTGTGCTACAAATGTCTTCTCCCCATCTTCACGATTTGAAGAGTTTCTTTTTCTTCTAGCTGGAAGTTCCTCATTGACATCTGTATATAACAAATATTGCATTCTATTATACAGACATATTCAAATGCAGTGCAGATTAAGACAAATGTATATAAGAGACTACAAGGTAAAACCATATTTAAAGATTGAAGTTACCAATATTTTCATTAGTTTCACCATTGATCAGTCCATTAAATTCTCTCCTTCCCGGGCGAGTTACTCTAAATAACAACGAGTAAGACTTCACCATATGGCTGTTGCTTGGTTCAAATTCATTGCTGGAAACTGCAAGTGATGGGAAGTTGCCTGGTTTTATTTGGCTGAGGTCTGGGTTTAAAGGCACCTGCTTTTTACCTGTAGGAACCTGTCTTATCGGACAACTGACATCCTGCAGAAAAACAAAAAAGCTATAGCTTAGTTTTTGTAGAATACAAAATATATAAATTTAACACTTAATGTCTATAATTTATTAACTGCACTTGTTGTACTGTCTTTTTGAAAATAAGCCTTCTAACAGATTTTTTTTTTAAATGACGTTTGGAAAGTTACTAATGCTAACTTAATTCTGTTTACCAAAAGAAATTAAATGTTTTTGTTATATATTCTCCAAGGGCTTCCTATCTTCTCCATCCAATATTACAAAGTGCTCTTACGAGCTTTCTGAGAGATAGAGAACCATTTACTTAGTATCTATTATATACAGTATCTTTCAAATAGATCATGGAACACTGTGTAATATTGGAAAAATAAGGCATTAAAGGCTAAGTATGAAATTTGCAGCAAAATACACTTAAAATAACCATGAGCAACTCCTGCTTTTATCATATTTGTCCATACCACAGCAAGACAAAACAAAATTCACTAGATTCACTAGAAACATTAACTGTTTAAAAAAAAAAAAATCACATCACAACAGCGTGACGTGAGAAAAATATATGAAATGGTGAATGTAAATTTTTTTTTCTCTGCTCCATAAAAATTACAACCTGCATTACTGAATCTTCTATTTTTACTCACCAGCGAGGATAATTTTCCCCACCAGTGTGAAACAAACATGGCTAAAGTTGCAAATTCAAAGATGGTTAAAGAAAAAAAAAGTTTGAGTAATAATATCTAAAAACTTCAACAACTGAGATGATTAGAATAAAAATATAGGTACAGAAAAAAAGGAAAAAGAACATTTTGGTGACTGGTGAACTCAAAACAATGACTATTTTCCTTTTTACTTCGAAAATCTAAAAGACAGACTATTATCTGAATTTGTGAGTGCCTACATAAGCCTTTAGACATTAAAACAGGATTAACAGATTAATTATAAATAATATTTTGGCTTAATAATAGGATATAAAAATGGAGTGAAAACAGTTGACTGAAATTTGCAATGGGTATGACTTACAAGAAAGTAAAATTAAATTAGAGTTGAGTATTTTTGTAGAAAACATTCCAGTTAATTCTCAGGTAAGCAAGACCAATACATATTTGTTTTTGAAGAATCCCTTAGCTAGTCAATAGAAAACAACCTGCACTGTTTAAATGTAAATAAATTTCTGGGCTAGATTAGTCTTTTAGCATCATCTCACTGCTAGCTTCTACTAGGGCAATATTGAATAGATGTTCCAGAATCAAGTAGAATTTTTGCTTTAATCTATGTAGTAGTAATTTGTCAAATCACTTTTACCTTTCGCTTCTTGTGGCAAACTTTCACAAGCAGTACTTCCAAGGTTACAGAATTTTGTTCATTCTCTGAGTTTTGCAATGGCTTATCTAAACAGAAAAAAAAATATATAATTTCCAAAAAGATAAAAGTCTAGTCAATGCTGTAAATCCATCTGAAATAACTTTAATTGTATTCACATTCAGACATAAATTTTGAAAATAGATTTACATTTAAGACGCATCAGTATACACTTTTTTGATATCTTTTCTAAGCTTCTCTATTCTTAGCAGCAGCTACCCAAGATGCCCCTATATCTCTTGCAGTTTTCCCAGCTAAAGCACTATAGGCAACATATAATACGAAATTCCTAAGAACAGAAAGAAGATGCTTATCAGTGAGACCAGCAGTATTTTAAAAATCCTTATACTTCTGAAATTTCAACCAAGAACTACAAAGAACTTTTTCAGCACAAAACTAGAGTTCAATACAGCAATGTTCCCAAATGTGGACATTTGCAACTGTAACTTTTATACTTCTTACTGAACAGATCTAGTTAAGCACAAAATACTTTCAGGGAACATGACAGCTTCCAGATCAGAGCACAGAACCTGTTACATGACCTCTAGTGCTTTTTAAATCCAAAGACTTAAGACTTCATTCAGGATATTTTTAACTGAAAGATGAGAAACTCCAATTTATTTAAATAAACAGCTAAGTTTGTTTTCAGGGAAGTAAAAAGCAAATTTACTCATGTCTGCACAGCATAAGGGAATTTGCTGCTTTAATTAAAGGAATAGAGCCCTACATTCTCAACTTGATAGTCCAGTATTGAGATTCTAAGAGGTAATGCTGAATGTCATGCATAAAGACACAATCGAACTGCAAGTCACTATTACATATACTAAAATGCACTAATACAAACCACTTTTATAAAACCTGTCATGGACTTTGTCTTATTTCTAGGGTCAAAAATCACTGTGTTTTGAATAAGCCCTGGAAGGCTTATTTGTTGAACATTACAAATGTGCTAAAGCATATCTGAAATTTGTACAGTGAAAAGCTACAAAAGTTTCAGCTGTTAGGACAATGGAGCATTTAAAAAATGCATCTAGAGAGCAGAGTTTATAACAGACTACTTAAATATTCCCCTCACAACCTCTATTAGTTTCAAAAGTGCTCTACAAAGCAATATGATGAATGAATTTTGCAAACATACCATTTTTATGGAAGAAACCAGTAAACGTGAGTTGCAAATGAGCAGACAAACTAAACAGAAAAAAAAAGAAATTATGTATTAGAATAAGCAAGTATTTTGCTCTTCACAGCAGACATGCAATGTCCTAATTTTCAGGACAGATCTACAATGAAAGGAAGAACCATAGTGAGGATTGTTTGGAATTGTTTGGAAACAGTCAAGATACAGCATCCGTAAGACTGCAACAGATACAGTCATAGACGGGTCTTCTCTTTACAAATCAGATGATTCTTTTTCTCTTATCCATGACTTGAGATAGAAAAAAAGTAGAACTTTTGATAGAACTTGAGATAGAAAAAAAGTAGAATACAACTGTAGAAGCACACTATCTGAAGCGTGCACAGGGTATCTTGCCTCAATGGACAGGTAAATATTTCCTAGATAGGCATCAAGGGCAGAGATATTTTGATGAAGTTTTCCAGTATTTCAGGCTACAGCATGAACTTGACATTGAAGTCTTAGTCCAAGTACTTGAAGTGGAGTAAGCAGAATCTTTTCAGTGATAAGATGGCCTTAAAAATCATTTATCAGCCACATCTAGTCCATATCAACCCTAACATATGCAATCAAAATACTAAAGTTACCTAGTTACCTACTAGTTTCAGAGTCCTGAAGTTTATAGCTTTGATTATTCTCTTCCCTATAAACATATTTTAATTCAATTTATTAAATATAGAATGCATTTTAGTTACTCAGATATTCGGAACAGATCACATACTAAGTCACTTATCAGCTTACTTGCATGGCATTGAATGCTGTTAATGGTTAGAGATTTAATATCAAATCAAATTAACTTATGAATTTGCAATAGCCATAAAATACTGTGAAAACAATCAAAATTTAAGTACTAGAACTCTTAAATTCTATGATTATTACGGAAAAAATAATAGAACAAAAAAATAACTACACTGAAATTACTATACACACAGTTGCTAAGGCTATGAAAATGCTTGATAACAGGAATAATGTTCACATTTCTCAAGTATTTACAGTAGTAGCTATATTCTTTTACTTTAATTCACACACCTGATTTTTTTTTTTTTTAAAAGACACAAAGCTGTCTATTGACCCATCAACAATCATTTTAACAGCTTACAAACCTTGGTTCATTTATAGCCTTTGATCACCATGGTATAATCAAAGTATTTGATTGATCTTTCTTCCAATTCTATGTGACAAAAAAAACCCATGCAAAAAAACCTCAACATATATATGCCTAAGGAGAGGTAATTCGATAGTACTTTTATTTTTAAGACTGCAAATAACAATATTTGAAAATTTATAGGGCTTTTTTCTACCTTAATTCATCTATTTACCAGCACTATGCAAATAGCTGTCTTAGATTCATTTAAATTTGAAATTATTATACCCCCCAAAGAAAGGGGGAAGAAAAAATAGCAGTCCTCTGCACATATCAATAAGATGCATCTCACCTCACTTGGGTATTTCTTATACCTTTTTTTTTTCCCCCCCTATTATTACAAGCGCAGACTAGGATGAAAATGAAGTGAAATGGATTACAGCCAATTTCATATCCCAGTTGAGCTTTGACTCTTGCCAAATACAATACTGCAAACTCAGCAAGAGTTTACATCCCAAATACTTTTTTTTGAAGCGGAATGGGAAGACCCAGCAAAAATACCAGCTTTTTCCCACACTGTGTGTTATACGATTTAAGAAAGTAAATTAGTGAGGAAAAAAGCTATGATGAAGAAAACCAATTGGTTCACCTGTAATTATAATTTAAAATTTAGCATTTAGAGAGTAAGCATGTTTTCCAAAATAACAATTCCACACAAGTTTTAAGAAAAGAAAGCACAAAAATTCAAAAAATGTACCCCATCATTGCTTTTCTTCACATTTAAGTGATTAGCTGGCATAGATAAAGTTCTGTAAGCAACTTTTCAAAAGACAGAACTTTGCCTCTCTTTTTCTCGCATTCCTGTTGATTCAACATTCACCTATGCTCTTTCATACATATATATATATGCAGAATAATACCTGTGAGATTCTTGTTCTCCTTTCATTTTCTCTACTTTTGATAACATGTCATCTACTTTGAATGTTTTCCTGGGAGAAAAAGAGCAGAAGGAATAGCTTCACATAACAGGAAAATTGATTCAGTCCAAATTTGCTTCACTTGATTTTCTACCTATAACTGTCTACATACAGTCTTAGACTTCGAGCCACAAAGGATCCTTTTTATACCTTTTTGAAGGGTCAGTAGTGCAACTGTGTCATAGAAATGCAACTACAATGCAGCTTTTCAAACAGTGTCAAAATACCCTTATTAGAATTAGAACTTTCAGAAGAAATCCTACTGTTTAAGAAGTGTCATCTAATAGCATCACATTCAAATTGCTATAAACATATCTAGCATTTCAGTTTTGCTCAGAGATTTTAGTGGCGCTTATGACAACTACACAGGTACAATTTAGCTCTCTGATTATTGTTATTTAACCTCGATTCTAAATGTGAAAAACAAAGCAGCATTTAAAAACCTAACTATCCAAAAGGCTTCTTTCTCCACAAAGTTACATTAAATGGACACAAAACAAATAACCACGTACTTAGAAGTCACTCGCTAAACGCATTCACGTAAAACACTGAGGGGGAAAATCATGACTGTAATGTAGTAGAGAATAATCATTTCCTATAATTTCTCTCAGTAAATCCATCAATAACAGTATGTCCGTGCTCATACATTCAGCCTCTTCTATTACATAAGCCCAATATGATTAAATGTACATTGCTAAATAAAGTTCACTCACAAACAGATGATATTCAGTAGTTTCCAGAACAGTTTTCAATTTCTATTTAAAGGAAAATTAATATTTGGCCCTAAATGCATTCCCCCTCCTTCCCCTTCCCAAATGCATAAGCTAGACTGACAGCGTAACATTCTTGCTTCATATCTTATTCTCTGAAGAAATGTAATAATAACGAGAGCACACAAGCTGTTGCCAAATACTGGATTTCTCACAAAAACAAGAGGTGCACTGTCTGCATCCATAAATCTCCTAAGGGAACTCAGGCTGCAACCTCAGGCATTGTTTACATTCAGCATCTAATATAGCCAAATAATTTAATTACAATTCACCAATGGCTAAGCAGTAGCACTGAGCAAAAAGCACAAGTAGAGGGTTGCAGGCAGGTAACGAGAAGAGCAACTACATTTTGTGAAGGAAGCAATCGCTGACCCAAAGCTGTGCTTAGCCGAAAGCTCGATATAGACGGCAGATTCCTGAACTGACTCATCTCCACGAAAAAAGAGATTACAAAAATGAACTCCGCAATGCTCAGCTTTAGAGCAAGACATGTTAAAAATTACAGAATTTGTTGAAAGTCATGGATTCTAAGGTTAAAAAGAAAAAGTAGTTTTGACATGTACCTTGCTTAAGCTCATCAAAATTAGCTACAGCTCTACAGAAGAGCAAGCAGCACCTCGATCTTTGCAAGGCTACTGGGGCATGCTACCAAGTCACTAACCGGAGCTAGACTAGAAAACTGGATTCAGACTAGAGAATTGCTTAAAACACAGTTTTAGAGAAAAATTCTGCAATGACCTTGAATATAAGCTTGAAAGATGGTTTGTAGACAGTTTCCAAATAGGGAACAGTTTAATGATCTTTGATAAGGTATACTAATATCTGACATGGCTTGTATTTAGCATCTGTGAGTAATACTGATACCACAAGAACAATGATTCAACCTTTCCAAATGCCAAGACAAGAAAAAGCCCTCCTAAAAATCTTTTGGAATATAAACAAAAACACAGTAAATCATATGTGTTGCATCTGTTTAAATTTATACGGAAAACAATAAATAGGGAAATTCTTTTAAACTAAATTAGTATTTGTATGTCATCATATTCCCAAGCCAGTCAAATAGAACTTAATCATCCTTAGCACCTAAGATTTTAAAACAGCATTTACTGGTGCTACAAGTATATTCATCTTGCATTCCTTTCTCCACCCACTCTTATTCCAGTCAAGCACAGTAATAACTAACACAGTATTGAAAGTCATATCATACCATGCCACTCTGCCAATAATTAAATATACATATATATATATATATATGTATTCCTTTATTTGAACTCTTCATGGGCAGTTTTGTAAACAGGGCTACTATCTGTTCTCAACTCCATCATTATCAATTCTCATTGGAATCACTTTAGCAAAGCATATTACTCAAAAAAAATTGCAACACTTAAAAAAACAATATTGGATTGGACTATTAGCCCAAGTTGACACATTTTTACTCTTCTGAAGTTTTCCAAATATAAACCTCAGTAAGATTTCTAACACCAATTTGTGTTTTTTTTTCCCCCCTTTTAAAGCCTCTTCATCAAAATGACAGGACCATATGTTAACTACTTCTACTTAATGAATGGCAATATTGAAAGGCAAATACAGCCTTGCGCACTTTTTTAGAAAGAGTTTGTCAGTATAGATCTGCTGGCAACAACCTCGCTAACCTTCCGTAGAAATTAAACTAGAATTGTTTTGCCACGAGTCCTTCAATCAGTGTACTAGATCTAAATAAAAAACTATCCCTAAGCCACAGCATTCATCAATTTAACTGGACTGCTGAGAAGGAGGGCCATAAGATTAACATAAGAGTATGGAAAGATTTGGCTGGTGGTGGGGCACATAAGAACACACTGACAACTGATTTGTCTCTCTTTTCCCCTCCTTTTCTTTTTCTCCACCCCACAGGAAACACTCAGGAAACTAAACTAGCTTGCTTCTGCTGCATTACTCTGTTTTTATAAAGACAGAATGCTTTACTTCATTCTTCCTACATCTAATTACCAAATTGATTTCAATAAGCCAATATTTCCTGAAAACTAGTGAGTGAAACGAACATTAAACTGTCCGTTATGGATCAAAACACTGTCTAAAATAAAATCATCATTTTAAACCAGAGAATTATGGACATTAGTAAAAAATCAATACATTGCAAAGAGAGACTAAGCATTACTTGGGCAGCTGAGGAACAGGAATTTGGAACAGTGGACAACACAATGTACATGCAAAATACCATTGTTTCCCAGCAACTACAGAAGACAATCAAAGAAACAGAACAAGACTCAGAACATATGCATATCATCCAACTATAATTTAGTCCAATAATAATCAGGAATCTGGTCTTGTTGCACAATTTGAAAAATACATATATATTGTTCCATATACCTAGGTGATTTGCAAAAAAAACAAGTCCTAAACATTATTTCTTAAAATCTGACTCTACCCTCCTTTAAAATAAATACACAATTCACTTCAGATAGTGTTGTAAGAAGAAAATACACAGCAACTGCAAGTTAAAAAAAATCTAGTCAAAAGTTAGGATACATTCAAGACACATCAAGAAACAAAGTATTTCTTGTACAATTTTAAGACTAAGGTGGCAGTAACATTTACAACTAACAACATCTTATTCCAAAATGGCAAGAATAGTACTCTAAATACTAACCAAGAGATGCGAGAACACCAAATACAGCCTATTTGATTTAAACAGAAGTTCACAAGTTATTGCTCAATAAATAAACCAAAAGTTATCTTCCTTTCATAATTAAGTTTAAAATTTTAATTGCCTGGATACTCAATTTTCATTGCTTTTTCTTAAACATTCATGATTAAGCATTTCAGCCCCACAGCAACTAGCACTCACCTACAGTTACATCAAGCGCTTTTCAATCCACAGTATTTATGTATTTTATACTCAATTAACATGCAGTCATAGCACCCTCAGATGAGCTGGATGACTGTTTTGCAACATCAAAACTGAAGCCTGTTTCTCAGATGTATCCAGTTCAAAGCAAACAGCAGGCCACTACTATTTTTTGGACTTCTACTACTTAGCTATTATTTTAAGATTACTTTTCAAAAAAGTAATTTTACCTTTTGATATTTGTTCGGGAGTTTCTATGGGACATGTAAGTGAGAGTTCTGTGCAAAAATATTGGCTGCAGAAAGAGAAATAATAAAAAAGAGTTAATATGCTTTAAAGTTTCCTAGGAGCCCAAAGTAAAGGCATGATAAAGACCAATTACTTACTGCTATGAGATTCCGGGTACGTAGAAATCTATATATCTGTGTTGGTTCTGAGAAAGAGAAATATATGTTACCTAACATACCTTACACCTATAGAAATACAGCTTTAGAACGATGAAAAAGTATGCAATTTAACATGTTATTTTTTCTTCGACAACTACTTAAGTCACAGCTTAAATGAAACATCATGAAGTGTAAGTAAGCCTCAGTTAACAAGTCAAAGGTTACTCCACCTACTGTATAACATGAAGCAACTTCTTGTTTAAGCTACCATAAATCAGCATCACAACTCAGACAGCTATGACTGTTCTTGTTTTCCATCGAATAAGAGATTCCTCTGAGCCTTAAAGTCATAAAAAAGGCAGAAAAAAGCTGAACACACTACAATTTATTGTTGAACAGATAAGTTTTTTCCCCCTAAATAATGAACAATGTGTCAGATATGATACCAAAATAGTATACCAAATTTATATAGTCAATTTTGTATATGACTGTTTTATGCTTCTAGAAAATACCAAGGTCACTGACAAGCACAAGATATACCAGGGTGTGTCAATTACCTATGGCACATTACAGATGATCATTTTAAGCTAGGAAAGTTACTACCTAGAACATTTTACATTAATAGGATCCATTTATTCTGGTAAAGTAACTATTGTTTGAAATAGCAAACAGTTTGTTGGAAGATGATAGATCTGTGATCAATACTAACATGAAAGAGCAGTATCATTTGAAACAGGTACAATATGAACTTCAAAAAAGAAAAGCAAGATTTGTCCACAGAAAAAAAGAATCTTCAATTTAGTTTTAAATTAATGGAAATCAGTATAAAAAAAGTTTAGCTCTAGATTAGTTTCTATCCACCAAAAACTTCAATCTGAATAAAAATACACTATTCCTAAACTAAGAGCCATCTTAATTAGATAATGTCAGCAAAAGGCTTGGGAAAGGCTTGATAAAAGACACCAAGGAAGAGCAGGAGACAGAGCACAGAGAATGCTGAGTGCCCCTATTGAGGCTGTCAGCACTGTCTCCTCTTCCTCAAAGAGAAATTAACCAACTAGTTATTTTGTAAAAAACAGTTTATTTTTATATTTCTGTAAAGCATTTATTTTAAATTACTGGAAATTGTATTGTTATTTGTGGAATCCTGAAATCTGAAATGAACAAGGACAGCATTTTAAAAATCCTTCATCCCTTGTAAAGAATTCAATCTTATTTCTATACTTAAGAACGTATTGGTAGAGAGGTGCTGTCTTTTTCAAGAGAAGGAAATGGTAAATGATCTTAGTCATTAAACAGTGTTTAAAACAATAAAATTTCGCTTAACACAAAATAAGAATTACAATCATAAAATCTGTACATTTGAAATCTAGGAAAAGAACTTTGAAAATATTAAGATGTGAACTTCGATAAAAAATGAAAATACTAAACAGTCACAACTTGTAAAGCAACACTTCAGGTATTTCAATCTGCAAAAATCATGGCATACTCATAACTTAGAAATATAAGAAAGCATTAATTATGCTCTTAAGCATGCAATACGTAATTTAAAGACAGTGCACTGCTGCTTGCACTTCAGCTTTCCTTTGCAGAAAAATTCTACAATACACTTTTACTTGCCGACAGACCTTCACATGTCCATGTTACTCAGTTAAAAAAATACATTTTTAATCTTTTTTTTTCCTAGTGTATGACCTTGAAAAGGGACAAAACCACTCAAGAAGAATGTGATTCAATTTTACATGTGCTAAGATTTCTTAACCCCGCATTTACTCATTGCCATTTTCTCATATCTCCAGACTCCGACATGAGCTCACAGTGATGAATTTTCACCCCAACTTTTTCCCCATCCTGAGATGCGGGAGAGACTCCCCCCTACACCGCATCTTCGACACCCCACACTACAGCACCGCGCAAAGCTCTTAATGGTCCCGTTTATCCCTTGATCTACTTGCAGGAGGGCATTTATTGATCACATCGCTCTGTTAACATGACTAAGAGTCAAAAAAAGAAGTCGGCGTCATTAAAGACCTGACACAGCACCCAAAACTCCAGCGCGTTACCGATGCTGTCGCTGCCCACAGCACACGAGGGCGGTGACAGCACCAGTGCCACAACTGGACCGTACATTGAGTCGTCTTTTTAACGGGGCTTTTGAGATTCCCCGCAGAATCGCTCGGGGGCCGCCGGGGACAAGGGGACTTGATCACCACTCAGCGCTCTGGAGCCAGATTTCCGCAAACAACTTTGCGGAGCGCCCGGGACGGGGGATCCTCGCGGGGGCTGCCAGTGCCAGGGGGCGACGCGCGGGCGGCGGGGGCCGGTGCCGAGGCGAGACCCCGGCGAGGGGCACCAGCGGAGCAGACAAAGAGGGAGCGGGTCCAGCCCGGCGCTCGTCGCACCCGCGCCCCGAGGGGGCCCCGGGGAGGCGGCGGCGGGCGGGGAGCGGCGCGAGGCGGCTCCGCGCCGAGCCGCGGGAGGGGATGCGGGCAGGGGAGGGAGCCCGCGGCCAAGTTCAGGGGCCGGCGGGAGGCGCCCGCCCCGGGGGCCCCCGGCCCCGCTTCCGCCCGCGCCCGGGCCGTGTTTACCCCCGGACGCCCCCGCGCTGCGCGGCC
>JAVCKT010004820.1:0-14258 GCA_032273925.1 Rhynchotus rufescens
GGCTCCGCTCGCGGCTCCGTTCCGGGGCTCCGCTCGGGGCTCCGGGTCGCGCTGAGGCCGCGGCGCCGCTCGGGCTCCGGCGCGGTTCCCACGGAGCTCTATCGCGGCGCGAGGACACCGGGCATCGAGTCGCCGTTCTCTGGGAAAACGGGCTCCCCGCGGGAAAAAAAGGGGGAAAAAAATCGTTTTCACGACGTAATTCCCTCCATCCCCCACCCCAAAAAAGAAAAATAAAACCCAGAACGCCCCTGTGTTCGTTACAGGGTGCGTGGGTGACACGGAGGGGACCGGGACACCCGGCCAGCCTGTCCCTGCCCTTCCCGTTGGGCAACGGCGGGAGCGGCCCGGGACGGTGGGGGGCGGCCATGGCCGCACGGGGCCCGGGGGCTGCGACGTGGGGCCCTCCGGGTGCCCCGGGACCCTCCGGCCACCCCGGGACCCTCCGGCCATCCCAGGACCCTCCAGCTGCCCCGGGACCCTCCGGCCATCCCAGGACCCTCCGGCCGCACCGGGACCCTCCGGCCTCCCCAGGACCCTCCGGCTGCCCCAGGATCCTCCGGCCGCCCCAGGATCCTCCGGCCATCCCGGGATCCTCTGGCCACACCAGGGCCCTCCGGCTGCCCCAGGATCCTCTGGCCATCCCGGGATCCTCCGGCCATCCCGGGATCCTCCGGCCATCCCGGGACTCTCCAGCTATCCCGGGACCCTCCAGCTGCCCCGGGACCCTCCGGCCGCCCCGGGACCCTCCGGCCGCGCCGGCCTCCCCGTCGTGCCACCCGGGCGCACGGGCAGGGCTCTGCTCCGGGCGCTGATCTCAGGGCGAGCGCGGCCGCCCGTGACGCCCTGCGGACCGAGACGTCACCCCGGACCAAACCCGGGGGAGCTGCCGCCGGGGGGTGTTCGGGGCGGGCAGCAGTGGGGCCCTGCGTGTCCCCCCCGCGGCAGCGGGGCACAAGCCCCGGGCCCCAGGGCCTCACGCGGGCAGCGACCATCGATGCCGCTGCCCTTCCCTCCTCCCCGTGAGCAGGAGCGGTGCCCGAGCTCCCCGGAGCTGTCGTCCCGCTCCCCGGGGCAGCACGAAGGCCGAGCGATGGCAAAGAGGGAGGTTCCCGCTGCCGTGCAGGACGCGGAGCTTTGGCTCCCGTCAGTTCTTAGGGAGTCGGGCTCCCCAGGAACCCGCGGTTCCTCAGCGCGGAGGTAACGCGGCGCGGGCAGGCCTGGCAGGGGCGGCTGGCGCTGCCCTGCACGGGGCGTCGGGGCTGCTCTCGCCCCCGGCACGTCCTCGCGCAGGGACAGGCCCGGGGCCTGTGTGGCAGACGTGCTCCGAGCGCGCCGTGGTACCGAATCGCACGTGCAAGGGTCGTCTCAAAAACACAGGGTGCCCGGGGAAGGCCAGTGTTTGGGCTGAACCTACTGCAAAACAATAAAAAATGAAATAAAAGGGCGCGGGCTCCCCGCCGCGTTGGGACCAAGCACAGCTCCACCTGCAGCGTTCATCCACCGACATCCTTTACTTCCTGCACCAAGGCTGAACAATTTCAGACACCCCAGAGAAGGGGAAGGGGAAGGTCCCAGCGCGGGCTCTCAGTCGCCGGCAGGCGCTGGGTCTGGGCTGAGGCAGAGCCCGAGGCCGGAGCGGAGCGGAGCAGAGCGGGACACCTCGGGCTGCGCCCACCCTGCAGCCCCCGGCTCCTGCCCGCTGCCGCGTCCCGCGCTGGGGATGCAGCCGCCTCCGGCCTCTCCTCCCGCACATCCCGAGGGAGGAACGGCATTTCTCCCGTTGGGTGAAGCCCCTTTCCCGCCGCGCCGGGCGGCTCCGCGCGCACCCCACGGCTCCCTGCGCTCCGTGCAGCGCTGCCACGCGCTGCAGCCCGCCGGGACTGAAGGGCTCTCTCCCATCCCGAGCACGGAGCAGCGCTCCTCACCACGCGCACACGCTGCCAAGTAGCTACTGACAGGGGAGTTTCCTTAGAAGATTTTTGACAGACTACTCTGGTAAATAGAGGATTAGATCTAATGGTGGGAGCTTGCAAGAAGCCCAGCGTGTCCCCGGGGAGCAGCACGGCCGCAGGGGTCAGGTTGGGGCCCCGCTTCTGGGTGAGAAACCGTCTCGGCTCGTGCAGCTCCTCGCCAGGGTCACCACGGCGCAGAGGGGAAGAGCTTCCCACCAGCCCCGGCACCTTCCGGGACCCGAATTATCCAGAGCTGAGCGGAGGCCGGATCAGAGGGGATGGAGCCCCTAGAGCCCGGCCCCACTTCCATGCTCCTCCACACGGAATCCTGGGGATGGACTGAAGAGGGAAGGATGGGAATGGAGACGTCTCTGACACTCCCCAGAGCAAGGCCTACAGCAAGACCCAACTGGCTCCCTCTGCTCTACAGGACTTCTCGATCCCGGGGGGATTGCTGGGGAACTGAAGCCCCCGGCGCACAGCAGTGTTCAGACCAGGCTTCTCCTGCCGGGTGACCCCCTCTTCTCGCCTCCGTGCGCCCCGAGAGCAGGCCCTCCCCAGCACAGACATCCAAAGCAGCAATTTTCCAACAGGCAGCACGAGTCTCCCAGCTTTTTGTCCAACACAGAGTCCGCAAACAGAAGGGAGGCTGGTGCAATCCGGGGCTTCCGCCGGCGCCTCCAGCGCGCGGCCGCGCGTGCCTCTCCGTGGCGGCGGGCGGACGCGAGCGAAGCCGGTGTCCCGGGACCCCCGCTGCCTGTCCGTGGGATCCACCCGTGACCACGCGCGGTGCTGAGAGCTCCGGGCACACGCAGTGCGTGGGCAAACAGCGCCGGGGGCTGCGCGGAGCCGGGCCGCTCCGCGCGGTGACGCTGCTCCACGGAGACGCGCAGCTCCCCTCCGTCCACGCGTGCAGCGGCCGCTGTTGGGCGCAGACTCCGGGGCGATGCGGAGCGGCACCGCGCAGCCATCGCGCAGCCGGAGGGCCGGCGCCTCCACATCCGCGAGCCAGGAACCGTCGGCTTCCCCCACGCAGCGTCACAGGCAAGAGAAGTCCCTGGTGAGCGTGGAATCCCAGAAAACGGGCAGGGCTGCTTCGGACTATCGTAACATGGGAGTGATTCTATTCAACGGCCTTTAATACATTGCATTTACATAGCACCTTTCATCCCAGGGCTTAAGTGCTTTAACGGAAGTGGGTACCGCTCACCCATCAGCACAGGGGAAACGGAGGCACCGAGCGGTTCCGTGACTTGCCTTGGGGCACCCGGGCAAACTGCAGCAGAGCCTGGACGGCCTCAACCCTCCCGACTCCGGTGCTTGGCTGGACCACGCTCAAAGGAAGCCGCTCCGGCCCCTGGCCTCCCCAGCACCCTGCTCCTACCAAGTCTCCCGTGAGGTCTCATGCTCCTTTCTGATGCACAAATATGTGACAATCCCAAAAAAGAAAAAAAAAGGAAAAAAAAAAAAGAAAAAAAAGTGCAGTAAACTAAATGTTTAAAAAAGCACGTTTGTGCCGTCTCTGTGCAAAGATAAAAGAAATAAATACATGATTAAAAAATTAAAAAGGTTCACAGTATCACACATGGATAGGTAGCTACGGTAGTGCACGTTTGGGAAACACTGTGTTACTACCCAGGATGCTCAACACGCAGCTGGACGTCTCTGCTGGGAGCTGCGGGGGAGCTGGGGGTTTCTTTGCTGCCCACGTCTGGGGTGAGTGGAAATACACGGTTAGCTTTGCTTCGTTCTGGAATGCAGTGCCTGGGATCCCGCAGTGCAGCAATACTGGCGTCAGGAAGCTCTTCCTCATCCCGCTGGAACGACTGCATCAACGAAAAGGGAACACATCGACCTGCAGAGGGAATCGCTGCTCTCTGGGGCTTCTGTGTCTGCATAGAGATTACTGCAAGAGGCAGAGAGGAGAGAGTCAAGGCCCGAGCCCTGCGGTCAGCTAGATCCGAGCCCAGCAAATCCCCAGAGCCAAAACGAACGTGGAGAGAGAAGCCTGCTTGTTTTGTGCCCTCCGGTAACGACAACATGACCGGAGCACTTCAGATCCCCGAACGGTTCAGGACGAGGCGGAAGCGCCGCTGAGCTGAGCTGAGCTGAGCTAAGGTCTCGCCTGCAGCCTCCCTGAGCCAGGCTCTGCCACGGCCACGCGAGCGCCCCGCGCTGCACGGGCTGCTCGGCCCTCGAGCTGCGAGCGTGACCCCCCGGCACACGTTGCTCATACACTTACTGTATCGCTCTCCTCATCGGAGACAGAGTGGAGCTGGGCGCTATAGTGGAGCGGGGAGTAAACCCAACTCCTCTCGTCTGTCGGCTGCCAGAGTGGCCAGAGACGGCGGGGAGAATGCAAGGAGAGCGGCAGCAGAGCAGGGAGCAAAGGAGAGAAGAGGAGAAAATAAAAGGAGAAAAATAAAAAGAGCAGGAAACAATACAGTAAGAACAGCTGTCCACACGGAGCAAGAGAACCGAGCTCAGCGGCGGGCGTCAGCGAGGAGCCTTCCTCGTCCTCGGCATGTCCCTGCTCCCCCCCAGCTGGGACAGCAGATCCTCCCCCTGACACCTACCGGGGGCAGATTCCAGAGCTTTGGAGGTGCCAGGGAAAGCGAGAGAGCTCCCTGCCACGTCCTCAGCCTCCTCGGAGCGGGCAAGACAGAGCGGGCGTTGGTGACTTACCAGGGGCAGCCCCAGAGGGCTCAGCTCCTGCCACCCCGGCCCTGCTCCCAGCTAACGACCCTGGGCCCTTGCAGGTTACGAGCTCCAGCTCCTGGGGTCCCCAGGGGGCTTTAGGGAAGAACCTGCTTTGCGGTGCCTTCCCCCTGCCCCGCAGACCAAGCAGGGGGGCGGCCGGGCCCGTTGGCTCACGGTGGTCGCGGAGAGGAGCCGGTCAGTCAGCGATGAGACTCTTGTAGACGGTGGCGAGATGGCAATGGGTACAAGGAAGGAGGCAAAACACAAGTGAACTGTGGGCAGGAGGGAAGGAGGATGTGCAGCTGGGGCGCTGGCTCTCACAGCACACGACAAAACACTCAGGACACAACACAGAAACCCAGGCAGGGCCGAGGGTGGGGGGCCAGTGCTTCCCAAGGGATCTACTTCCACTGTGGAGCAGCTCTGGCTGCTCTAGAGCTGCGCCCAGGTCTGAAGGAGAAAGGAAATTTCCCCTTCGAGCGAACCCAGGCTCGCAAAGGAAAGGATTGGAGCTGGCTACTCAGAAGCAGCTGGGAACATTCCCAGCCCAGGAACCAGGAGTAGCAGCCTGGGATGTACAAGGAACTACAAGAAGCCAGAGGAGCTTTGAAGCACTGGGCTCCGCATCCTGCCCTAACAATGACTGCAGCTGCGTTAGCAGCTGGGAGGAAGGAAGGAAGGAAAAGAAACCCTTGCCTGAAGCTTCTGGGCTCCGTCAGAGCTGGGGGAGCGCTCAGCGCTGCACCAAGCACATCTTGCACCCTGTTCCCACCCACCCTGACTGAGCTCCGTGCTCCAGCCAGGCTTAGGGCAGCCGAGACGCAGGCAGAGCAAGAGCTGCAAACCCAGCACAGCGCTAAGGGACATCCAGGACATGGAGATGACCCTCCCGGGGCTGAGGCAGCCAAACCCAGCAGGCGAGGGCAGGAGGAACCGCAGGGAGAGGCTGTCGCCTGCCGGGGTACAGCCTTTCTCAAGCCATCGGCCAAGCCGGGGAGCAGGTGCCGAGCTTTGCCCCTGCTTGCCCATGCACCCTGCCCACCCCACGGCCTCTCCAGCACTGCCTGCTTCCAGACAGGCAGGGAGCGACGGGACCCCAGGACACGAATCTTGGGCCGAGACCCTGGCAACACTGTCACTCCCCACCAAGGAAGGCATCGTCTCTCTGCAAACCTGTGATGTAGCCCAGAGCAGCCTGAGCTCTGGATTCCGCCCTAAATGCTGAACTTCCTCTCCAAATCTTTCAGGGGGCAAAGGAAAATCCTTATAGTTCACAGAAAACCTGCAGTAGGGAGGCAGCAGAAGCAGCACCCTGGGAGCACAAACCTTCCCTAATCCCGATAGAATCTCCCAACTCCTTTGGCTTTAAAAGCTGGTCAGTGTCCCAGCTGAGCCAGAGACCTAAAAGCTCATCTTTGCAACCACATTTTTACCTACAAAACATCTTGCAGGTCTCTGGAGCTCAGTTTGGCCTCCCAGGCTAAGGGAGCTAAGCCTAACCTTACCTCAAACATACAGATGCCTCTGACCTTCTAGTCAGCTCGGCTGCCAGCAAGTTCGTCCATGGGCCAGATGACAATCTATCATTTATATATGATGATATTATTCCATCCCATGGCAAGAACTGTGTAGCTGGCCGGAAGACAAGTGGGGCAGAGTCCTCATTTTTTAAAAATCCTACTCGAGATCCACTTGGGGACTTTTTTTTCCTCTGCTTTCCGTTTTTACTGGGCTGGTTCCTATCTAGCCAACACGGAGCCAGGCCATCCAAGGGACACGGAGCTGCGAGCCCCAGTGTTTCAAAGCTGCAGCTGTGCTCCCCTATGCGCTAGCGTGTTCACTTACAGTCCCAGAGGAAAGCGAGGTGGTTCGGAGTCTGCGCTGGCGGGGAGAGTAAATCCAGTACCTCCCATCTGTGAACTGCAATGGCCCGAGGGCAAGTGGGGTGAGAAAGGAAAAAGAGGAGAAAAGGGTGATGTGAAAAGACAGGATGGAAGAGAAAGCAAAACGAGGGGTTGGGCAACTCCAGGCTTGAGGGGATGGGCAGGCAGGAAAGCCGTGCATGGGAAGAGCAGCCCCTGTGCCCTGCCACAGGCTCGCTCCTCTCTGCCCTCGTGGGTGAACAGGAGGATAAAGCGCTTCCCTTCCTGAAGCAGATTTCCAGAGAGCCCCGGATCCTGGGACTCGCCAAATTCTTTGCACGCAGCCTCTCCTCATTGCTCCTGGAAGGCTCCAATAGAGCAGCTGTGGTCCGAGCTCCACTGCGCTCGGCGGCAGTTTCACCTGAGCTGCAGTTCAAGTGAGTTTACAAAGAGAGCGCTCGTGGGAACCCAAATCAGCTTTTCTCTTCATCCCAAGAGCGGGGGAAACACTCCACAGCACACAACACACATTTAATGCAAAACTCAAGGGCTCAGATGAAGTATGAAATGCTGATGAGCAGTCAGTCATGCTCTCTCTGAGCACACGCTGTGCACAGACGGCTCCCTCCAGAAAAACAGCAGCCCTAGAAAGTCAGGAGGAGTCCGTGCAACCAGGGAGAGCAGGGGAGAGGAGCTGGCCCTCGCCAGAAGACACTTGCCAGTGGAGCAGGCAGGGTCTGCAGGCAGCTTGCACACAGCTGCTGTCCACAGGCAAAGAAAGAGCAGCCAGTGTTAGAGGGAGCTCTTTGCAGTTTGAACGGCATGCATAAAATCCCAAACAGACGAGCTCTTAAAATGGTGCCGATTCCTTCGGCAGCTCCCACGAGCCTCTAGATGACTCGGCAATGAGCGAGCAGCTCTGCAGCAGAGTCACGCAAGCGCAGGGCAAGCCAAATGTTGCTGTTTTTAGGTTAGCCCAAAGGAGCTTATCGCAGAGTTCAGCTCTGCTCTGCCGCCACGTATCCGACAGCAACGGGCTGGAGTAGGGAGGAGCTGACCAGCTCTTAGGGAGAAGGTTCCAGTGCCAGGACACGGGGGAAGAGCTGCCACGGGACAGACCCTTCACCCCTCAGGGCTCTGGTGCCCAGGGGACAGGCTCATGTGGCTGAGCGCCTCTCCAGGCTGCAGAAGCTGCTCAGACATTGCGGGCGCTGACTGAGGAACCCAGCCCCAGGCTCCAGCACACTCTGCTGCCAACCAACCTCACTTACTCCCTGTCCCAGTACTAGATTTCCACTGCACCATCTAATGCATCTGCCTGCAGGGAAAGGAAAAGCCAGAGTTCACCAGAGCCCGAGGTCCACCCGCTGCAACAATCTCCTCCTGGCTCTAGGTCACGCTGTGTGCGTGGACAGCAGGGAGCTCTGCCTAGGGAGGGAAGGAGATGCACCCTGGCTCGTGCTGGAGTGAACACACTGGCACAGGGAAGCACGTCCGTGCTGCTGCGTAGCACGTCTAGCTTCATCTACACCAGCAGTGTCACCCATGTGGGCCTTGCTGCTTTGAGTTCTTCAAGGGCTAATCCAGTTCCCTGGGTTCAAAAACCTGTCCAGCATTAAGATCTTGAGGTGCTTGACACAAGGATGGCACAGGACAGCCACTGCCCTTGCTCGCCTGCTGAATTCAGACCAACCATTCATGTTACACCCCTAATAACCAGGCAGAGAGGGTATCTTACAAAGTATATATCTGTGACTGGCACATCATCTTCATCCGAGGCCTGGCTGGCCGGTTCCGAGGCCTGGCTGGCTGTCTCCACCTCTATTGTAGCTGCGGACACGACAGTGGCACACGCTGATGCTGCCTCTCTGGAGCGGGAAGAAATGGCAGAGTCCAGTCATTGTTATCAAAAAAGCAGCAAGCAAGACTGATTTGCTGCACAGATGCCCCATTTCCACATCCAGAAGGATTGGATGAGGACAGGCCAGAAGCAGAAGCTTCATGGCCTTTCACGCACCTCTCTGTGCATGAAAGGTGACAACCTACGAAGCCAAGCCTGCTCCCAGCACAAAACCCCACAGATTACACAACTCTGTCAACCCCTCACTCACTCTTTCTCCTCTTCCTCAGGAGCTATGATCTCCACATCACACTTGGGTTCCAGCTCCACGCTGATCTGCTGCAGCTCTTCTTCAACCCGCACCTCCTCCTGTGACCTGGAAAGCCAAAGACACAGAGGCCCAATGGCTCAGTTTGGCACAATGCCACCTCTCCTCGAGCACAGCTCTCAATTTTAGGTCAGGAGAAGTCATCCCTGAACGTCTCGCGCTGCAGCTGGCCGCAGGTGCGAGCCGTGCCGCTCTGCTCGGCACGCGCGCGCGGCACGACGCTCACAGCGGGGACCGAGCCACTGACGGCAGCTCAGGACTTCCCAGGGTTGAGACTTCAGATGACCCAAATTCCCAGCCAAAAGGGCCGGGCCCTTCAAACTGCAGCTCTTGAAACCACCGCGGGAGAAAAAGAGGACAAGAGGAAAGGGATTAGGTTGCTAACGCTGCAGAAAAGATGGGTAATGTCAAATTGGACATAGGAGGAAAAGGGAGAAAATTGGACTCCAGGGAAAACCTCTCTGCCCAGAGATATCCTGGTGTCCATCAGCAATGCAAGGGCCAAAGCCTCTGACCGCTTCTGAAGCTCCTACTGCTTCGAGCTGCCCCAGCATTAACATAAGATTTTTCTGCATGCTCAGGAGCCGTTTGCCTTCAATTTAATACCCCAGACTACCAAAGTAATTGCTTATGTTAGTGGGGCTGCTTTTAGAGCCCCCATGGGAAGGAGGAACCTTTGCCAAGCCGAGGGCCCAGCCCAGGGGAAGGAGCTGCAGGTTTCCAGCTCTGCTCCGTGCCAGCCGGGAGCAGGGAGCTGGGACCAGCAGGCGGCAGCCCCGCTCAGTGCCAGGGCACCCGCCACTTCTCGCAGCGGTGGCTTTCCGAAACCCGCAGGGAATTCCCAGCAGATTAGCATCACGCAGAGGTGTGACACATTCCAGGCTTGAGAAGATTGGATAAGGGCTTTTTCATTGCAGCTCAGGAATGTAAATTCCCCGCGAATCATATGTTAATAGCTTTGTTCTTGCACTGGCATTCACCGGGGGATCATGAAGCACTTCAAAAATATGCAGCTCCCTGCTCCCCTACAAGTGACACACACGAACAGCAGCACCAGAAATGAAGACACAGCGTGGAAAAAAAAGCAACGAGCCTGAAGTAACCACAGCCACATCTATAAGGGGGCTGTTGCTGTGACGAGTCTGATAGAGACGTCTGTCCCCGAGGAAATCACTGAGCTCTCCGTACTGTCCAGGGACAGGCTCTTCTGGGACACGATTCACCTGGCCTATTTTCGGGTGAGCAGCCGCATCCACCACTAAGTACAAAAGGGAGTGACTCAGATAAGTCACTGCTTTTTGCCTTGCAGGTCCCGTCACAGGTCCCTGAGTTTAAGCCCAGGATTTGCAGCATTTTCAGGCAATGAATTGTGCAGGTGGTGAAATACCCCATGGGTGCCATTAAGAAGTACAATGACATGGCTGCGAGGTGCTGCAAACTGTCATTTCTCTAAAGCACCAGATACTGATTGCAGAAAGAGGACATAAGTCTGTCCTGCAGCTCCTCTAACTATGCCACAGCCCCCAGAAGAGTCTCTGGGGGTGCATTTCAAAACCAAACCTGCATCTTCAACACATACAAATTATCCTAGGAAGCCATGGCTAAAAAAAAAAAAAATAAAAATAAAAATGCAGAGTCCACATTCAGATTCTTCTGACACATAGGTAATGGCATCAGCTTCACTGGTGCAAAATTATTCAAGCTAACTATATCATATGTGCTTCTAAATTCAGATGCATCTATAATTTTTGTCACGCTTTGGTGCTGTGTTCAAGCCACCTATTATAGGTGATCTCAGAAACCTGCATGTGAGGAAAATTCTATATAAAAAAGGGGAACATTTGATGGCATGAAGTTCATCAAGCCATATAGGACCACCCCAGTCCTGGATCTGCAGAGATTCAGGCTCAGCCTCCAAGTCATCCTTGGCTTTTGCACAGGGCCAAACACGAGGTCTTTGTGCAGCAGCTTAAGAAGAAATGTGACTTTTCTCACCTGCCATCCTGCCCCGAGGAGTGCGTGCGCCTCCTGCAGAAAGAAAGCACAACAGTGGAGTTTGAGGAGCAATTTAGGAGAGAAAACCTACTGTGCCCCCAAATCCAACTCCCCACCCCACGACAGAGATGTTCTACTTAACAGCTGACACTTCTTCCAGCAATAATTAATCCCATCAAAGCTGTGTCTGCTTGCTCCCAGGAGAGATTTAATTAAAAGGGGGTCATTAGCACTGCGGAACAGAGGGCAGCCTGCCGAGATGTGCGGCGACCGCGCGGCTGCGGCGGCGCGAGCGCGACGCGGGCGCCGTCCTCACCTGTACCGGGGCTGCTCAGACGTCTCCGAGGGGGATCGCTCAGGAACGGAGAGGGACGTCGAGGACAGGGTCGTGGCTATGGAGGCCGTGGTAGCTTCTTCGAAGGAAGGCGGCGTGCAGGGCAGCAGGTCTGGCCTGCCTGCTGGCCCAAGCACAGGGCAGGGAGAGGTGGAGGGTGGAAGAAAAGCAGGAGTCAAACACCAGCACCTTAACTACAGCCTGGGCCACTACACCACAACCTGCACAGCTGCAACAGGAGCAGCTGCTTAGGACTACAAACACACAGCAAGCTTAGCTGGGTTCAGGACTGCAGCAGATTGTCCCAAGGAGGTTAGGACAACAGGTTTCCTCCAGAGATGGCCACTAAGCTCCATGTCCTGCCCAACAGGCAGCAGGTTACCCTTTGGGAGGGACTTAAAAATGCTCCTGGAAACACAAAGCCAATGAAAACGTCTCACTGGTAACCAAAGCTGGATTAAAGGCTTGGACTGCCAGAGATAAATATCCAAGTGAATTAAGAGATGAACGGAGTGCTCACTGTTTTGTACAGGTAGAAATCTAACACTTGCACATTCAAGGACCTCGCCTTTCACCACTCATCCACAAATCCAGTCCAGATGGAAGCGATGATAAGGCAGCAAAGAAGCAAAGAATCCCTTTGCCTTTTTGCAAAGACAAGATCTTGCCCCTTATAACTACCCAAACACTGACAGCAGAGGCCTGTAGCTTCCAAACCCTTTCTGCAAGGGTGGAAAATTCAAAGAACCAACTTTCTGAGTGCATCTGGGCTATGCTGGTGCCAGTTGGCAGCAGCTGCCTTGCAGCAGTGATACAAGCAACCATTTTTACTGCAGAACCACATAGTGCTGCAAAGAGGGGATTTTTTTTTCCCCAATGCAGAGATGTTGCCTCCCTGAAACAACTAACTGCCAGCGTTGTGACAAAACAATATACTCTTACCTTCTCCCCTGCCCTGGTTAAGTTTAGCACCTGCAAAGCACAGCAAGACATGGAATGAAGAACTATTCATCAAAGATGATGAGCGTTTGGTGCACAGTGGGGAACTGAACGAGAACAGGGGAGGACCTAAGGAACTGCTGGGAGAGAGAGGAGAATCACACCGCCATGAGCCACCAAGCAAGACCGTCACCTTCGTCATCGAGCGTGGGGTAACTCCTGGCTGCACGAAGATCATACTGGGTCTCGTCCTTCTCCGAGGGCAGCTGGCTAGCTGAAAACGCAGCGGTTGGACCAGATGTCTTGACAGCCAGCAAGGCACTGCGCCCTTTCTTCGAGGGGGAGGACTTCAGAGCTAGATGAGAAGAGTGAATGAGGAGGAAGCTGCCACCACTACAAACGACCTTCACTTTGTTCCGTGATGCAGCTCCCCTGCGTAGGGAGAGCTCTCTGTCCTGCAACACATGCATCTCCTGGAGATGGATCTGCTGCCAGGCTGCATGGAGAGCGCCCGGGCTAAGCCTGAGCAGGGCAAGCTGGGCTGTGACAACCTCAGGGCTTTGCAGGGTAAGCTGGGCTGCGACAACCCCAGGGCTTTGCAGTTGCCCAGCTTTTATCTATTCCGGAGTGGCAAAGCCCGCTCAAACTCCAGCCCTGCAGCTTTCCACCCCGACCGAAGCAGCAAGACAGAGATAAGGTTCTGCCTCTCCCACCCGGCAAGGACAACAGCTCTCGGACTATGGACACTTACAGGAATTCTTTCGAAACACCGTGTTGGTCATGAACTTGAAGAATCTCTCTGCGTAAAAGCTCGGTCTGTGTACTGACACTGTGTCCTGCAAAGGCAAGAAGCAAACGTCTCATTTAAAACTCAGCCCCCAAGACAGAGAATTGCTGAAACAAATCAATACAACCTGTAGAGCAGCATTTAGCACTGACAGATCCTTAAAATGGAAAGACTTAACTGGAATGATCTGATTAATGCTATATATAAACCTGAAGCATTGCTGTTGATTTGATTGCATTTGATTACATTCTCACTACAATTTTATAATGGATTTGGGCAATTTTATTCCTTTAAAAACCTCCCAGATATTTGGAATACTGGTATGACCACATTCTGTCAAATTTCTTCCAGTTTTGCTGGCTGACATTCAAAACACCTCTGGATACATCTGCATTTGTCATGGGCACCAAAATTCAGCCAAGGGTTTCCACACAGTTCAAGTGCTCTGCGCTTTCAGTTTAAAACTCTAAAGCAGAGGCCGTTTCTGATGTCCTGCTGTGCTGCTGCGACTTGCCAGTGACACATTTCCTTCACCTTGTTATTTAAAAAGAGCTAGGAGATGCATTACTGGAAAAAAAAAATAATTTCCACATCTGAAGTTGCTCTTTTGCAAACACACACCTGGCTGCTGCGGGAGACGAGGGGAACATTGAGAGGCAGTTACTAACGAATAGCCCAGCGAAGTGGAAACCCAGTCAGTCGCCAATGAGAGCCAAAACGGGGCTGCACAGCACAGCCGAGATGCACGGGCTCGTGTGTACAGCTCCCGGTGGCACTGGGAGGAGGGAAGTGACAGATGGGAGCAGGGGAGGAAAGCTGGTCGCACGGCAGCGAAGCGTGCGAGGAGGCGGCGCGAGCAAGAAAGCCTGGTTGGAAATCATTGGCACTACACCGCTGTGCAGGAACAAGAGGTAAGAACTATTCCTCTCATCAACTTCAGCCAGTTTAGGCGCTAAAATCAGTGACATAATCGACACCAGTCAGTACAGAAGAAGCCAAGGCAGGTGGCCCCACCGAGGGCAGCACAATTCTTGCCTCTGTAGTGACACTCACCCCATCATGGACAAGAGCCTTCCAGGTATGTTCCAGCTTCTTGATGAACCTAATTTCAGAGAAGCAGAGAGAGAGAATTAGATTGAGGTCTGCACTCGATATCTAAGCCACTTTTCATATCCTGCACCGGAGAGAGAACAGGGTTGCTAATAATTGCTCCTTCACGTGGAGCACAGCTTCCCTCCAGGCAGGAAGGGGCAGCCGTGCAGGCAGCAGCACCGCGCTCAGGTCAGCACTGCCACAGGCAACGAGGGCTGCAAGAGGGGCAGAGAAACATCTCCCAGCCCTGGGGAAACCTGGAGTACTGTGTGCACTTCTGGGCTGCCCAGTATAAGAGGGACGTGGAGCTTCTCGAGAGGGTCCAGGGGAGAGCAACTAAGATGATGAAGGGAATGGAACATCTCTTGTATGAGGAGAGACTGAGTGAGCTGGGCCTGTTTTCTCTGGAGAAGAGAAGGCTGAGAGGGG
>JAVCKT010004823.1:0-15152 GCA_032273925.1 Rhynchotus rufescens
TTTTCTAGGAGCTTTGGGTCAAAGAGTTCTGTGCATATGTGTGTGTATGTGACGGTGTCTGCCTGCATACATGTGTGTGCTCCTCATACACATTGTTGTATGAGGAAAGTAAATGAAGAGGCTGCTGTGATGCCTCTGAACACCTTTTCTTAAAAAGTAATGAAACCAATGGGGATGATCAGCTGAGTAGTGGGAAGGATAAACCCCAATCAGATAGCTCTTGTCTAAGTCTTGTTGGACAATTGTTTTCTGCTCTTGACATCTCAAAATCGGAAAGGTTTTATGAAATTGTAAAGTACTGACTGAAAACCTATAAATATTCCTGTGCCTGTAGGGACTGGTTTGTGCACAGCCTTGTGCTGAGCAAGGTGGTGGGGAATAGGGTGTGAGGGGCAAGTCAGGAAGCCTTTGAGATCTTCTATACTCTATCATGGGCCCTATATTTGGCCTAGTTTCAGCTATTACTGCTTTCACATTCATTCCCATGAGAGGTTTAAGACAAAAGCAAAGCAGAAATATTGGAAAAAGTGGAGCACATAATAATATTATATGAAACAGAAGTAGAACTGTCTTTAAATAGTTTCTCAGAGCTTTCCACCACCAGCTTCACCAGGCCACAGCAGGAACAGAGGCGCAGAGGGTGTCACCTCAAAGGCCTGGTGACCCATAGCTGCTGCTCCCCCACCGCTATGGGTGCTGGGTGCCCAAGGGAGAAGGGGAGACCTCCTTGATGTGGTGCCTGCTCTGGAGATCACCTCCCTGACTGCATCCTGCACCTTGCAAGGGCCTCTGCAGAATCTGCATCTAATATAGTCTTTGATCACTGGAGGTGCTGTACCCATGCCTGTAAATCCCCAAAGTGAAACACTGACACACTATCACTGACTGCAGTGGAACAAGAAGTTTTCCACCATAATCTTTCTCCTTCTTGATTCATCCATGAGACTCTGCAGTGGCCTGCAACAGTTGCTCCCATGGGATAATCTTTTAGACTCTTGCAAGGGACTTGGTGGGAGTAGTTTAGTTCTGCTGCTTATCTTCTTCCACCCCTTGTGCCATCAAATTGATGTAGGTTTTCCACGTGCACACAATATAGCTGTGTTGATTCATAGCAGGAGCTTTATGCTATAATATTGTGTGTATTCCTCATTAGACTCTTGTTTGGCAGCTCATTTTTAAGCTATCTCCATCCCCCGGCTGCCAGGCTATTTGATCTCCCAGGTCCATGTCCTCAGTGACGAGCTCTCCTCAACCTGCTTGCAACTCTTCGCATTTTCAGGCCCCTGCTTCCCACCTGCTTTTTCACGGGGACTCAGTTGTGGCATAGAGTTGTGGCAAGCTCCTGACCTCTGTCCCACTGCTCAACCATGTCTGTCTGGGCCTCTCGCACTCTTCCACCCTGGACATCTTCCTGCAGCTCCCAAAACGTTGGAGCAAAAACGTTTATAGCTGCAGCGAAATTCTGTTGTTATTTACGCAGCTTAGGAAACTATAGACGTGCAGCTGCAGTGATGTGGGTGCTACCTGGATCCTGCTTGGAGGCTGGGGTGCCTTTTCTTTCGTTTCCATGAGCACACAGTTCACAGGAGACCGAGCCCCACAGCCCTGTACACACCTCGGGCAGGTTTTGGGGAGGCACCAGAGTGGGAGTCACTCTTCAGTGTGTTGCCAGTCCTGATACTGACAGGCAGAAGAGCAGCAGAAAGAGGAGCTTGCCTTTCATGGTGTGTGCTAGAGAGGAGGTCTCGGTTAACTCGTGGTGGTGTTTTTCTTATTTATTTATTTCTGCCAGCCATCTCTGAGAGCGCCATTTAGCAAGGCTGTGCGACACTCACTGTGCAACCGAGGCGGTGCAACACTCACAGGATGCTTATAAGGTATAAAGGGATTAATGTTTAGCTCTAATGAAATCCAGATGCACTAAGCTGCTCTTCTCAAGCTCTTTCCACTGCCAAGTTGTGAATAAAATCATTTAATCATTGTAAATACATGAGGCACAGCAGACTCGTGGCAAGCGCTAGGCTCTTAAACGTGTTAGCCTCAAAGCCATTGGGTTTCGACAAGCAGTCACCTGTGGAAGGGGCCAGGTCACCTCAGACTCTCTATTTGAAACATAGTCATCCATGAGATGGCAACTTGGGACGTTTTGGGGGGATTGCAGCAGCTGCATGTATTTGCCCTAGCTGCCTTGGAAGTAAGCTGGCTTCTGCCTCAAGAGCAAGTCACGCAGGTACAAAGGTGGTGAGCCCTTGGTCCATCTCTCCCAGGGATGTCTTGGTGGTGCCACCAGCAAGACACCAAGACCTTGGCAGCTTTGGTGAATGCATGTTGTTCTCTGCAGTGGAGATGAGGGAGAGATGAGGTGCATATCTAATCGAGGAGAAACAAGACCTCGTTCTAGAGGTGCATATTTTGCAACGAGCACCCCTGAACCATGGGCCTATCTTGTGAAGTGCTCACAGTTAGAATCTTCTCTTTCATCTCCACTTTATATTTTCTTGCATTACCTGCTGAGGATGGGTGTTCCGCATGCCCAACCCTGGCAGCAAATCTGAACCCAGACAGAGCTGGACATGAACTGGCACAGGTGCAGTGGACTGGGCACTTTTGTGTTTTAATACAGAAGAAATAGGAGATCTGAAACAAGGAGATGGACAGAAAAGGACTTTCTTTTAGAGACATGGAGGAATGTGTTACATTCTTTTATTCCTCAAGTTTGGCTGCTCTGCAAGCTTTTCGTTTTGCCAGAGCTCAGTTCAGCAAACCTTTTATTTGCATTAAAAAAACCTCTTCATTCATTTTGGCCTCAGTGATGAGTTTTTACACTGTGAAATCCAGTAAGTTCCTTCGCAGTGTTATAAATGCATCCAGCTTTACAATAAGACCTTCTGCTGGAAAGTACCAGCCTTCATTAAATGGTGGGAAGGGCGTCTTAGCATCTCCTCACACTATCTTCCCTTTAGCCTTATTGTCAGCTGCCCTTTAATTATTTGATGCTGTATTATTTCCTAGAGCATGCCGAAAGCTGACACTAGAGATCTTATATGTGTGTAATGCTAGGGAGAAATAGGAAAGTAAGGAAGTATTCTGCATGGAAAGTTCCTTGAGCATTTGCACAAAACAAGTAAAGGGCTAAAAGAGTTCCTTTGCCATTAGGAGAAGCTATGAAGTTCTGCTCAAAGCTTTCAGGTTCTCCTGAGGAACCTGCTTTTTAGTGTGGAACCAGAGCAGCCCTACTTGGCTTTGAACCCCAGCAGTGCTTTAGCAAGGGGCAAAACTCTGCACTGATCTCCTGTGTGGATGGATAGTCTTGGTGGACGGGAATACCATGCGAGCCATGATGTGTTCAATAGCCAAAAATGTGAACCCAAACCTTGACAAATATCAAGTGTCTCAATGTGAGGTTCAACCCTGTGTCATTTAAGAACATGGACCATTACAGCTGCTTTTGGGAAACATTAGCTTCGGTCTGGAAGTCCTCTGTATGGAACATCAGACCCTTCTGTGCTTTTGAGAACATGCTTCTCCTTTGTTGCCCTGTGCCAGTGCTGTTCCTGGGATCCTGGGGAAAGGAGGCTCTGCAGGCACAACTGATTCAGATGCAGGAAGCAAAGGCCATGGAACAGATTAGTGCAAGTCAGACTAATCCCTAGTCACCTCTGCATGGAAAACCTGGTGGCCATCCAGCTCCCCATTGCCATCATACAGGATGCTGCAACATAAACCAGCAGGCTGCATTTCTTGGAAGGAAAAGGAAGATGGCTTCAAAGCATGTCCCTGCACACACAGCTAGGGCTGTTCAGCTCTCTGTGCTTTAAGTGGTGTTTGGATTTGCTTGGAGCTGCTATTCAGCAGGCAGCAATTAGTGAAACAACATGAGGAGCAGAGCTTTTGCCTAACAGCTCAGATAAATATTTACATCCAAGTTTCTTAGCTCTGAGTTCACTCTAAGCCTAGATCCATCTTTCTGAAGGGGCTTCCATCTCCCAGGAATACTGGCCTGTGGCCACCCAGTGGGATTTATACTGCTTCCTTTAAGGAGTTAGGCTAATTATGGGCCTCAGGGAGGTCAGCGCGGTGGCTGGAGAGGCAAAGGTTCTCCCTTATATTTGCAAGGAAAGTTGTTTTGCCATATGCCAGTGCTGGCAACGACTGCCCTGAGTGCTCAGGAAGCCTGCCCTTTTCCTCTCATCAGTGCCCTGAATATTGGCCCTTTTGGGGGTGACGTGGAGTGTTAGAAGGCAAAGGAGCAGCCCCCCGTGTCCTCAATGGCCTCCAAGGAGAACGGAGAGGCATCTGCAGGGTCTGAGCCGTGGAATTGAGCCAGGTAACGCCTGCAGCCGAAGGCCAGGAGCCGCCGAGGGGAGGCAGGGAAGCGCCAGCCATCCCGTCCTGTGTGGTTGTGTGGCCTGCCCGTGCCGCGCTCGCTCCCCAGCTCCCCCCAGCCCCGCGGCTGCTGCGTGCGCCAGACACCAGGCCCGGGTACTTTCGACTCCTGCTGCCCGCGCCAGGTTTCCTTGTGCAGTGAGAAGTCTCCTCCTTCCTTGTCTCTCCTAGTTGGGTTTTCTAAATAGAAGCGCCCATGCAACCCATACCAGCGCCCATGCAACCCGTACCAGCGCAAATGCAATGCGTACCAGAGCTCTGTAAACACCTCCTGCACTCATGTATACGAGGGACTTGGCAGAATTCTTTCACACTGTCACACACGAATATACTTGCAATGCTGTTAACGTAAACTCATGAGATGGAGGGTAGCAGCATTTGTTTTCGCTTGGGTGGATCTGAGCCCAGGCTGTCGGTTGGTTCTATACTCTTGAGTCTTTTCTTTTTTAATTGACTGAGAGCTGAATAACCATGCTATGTGTATGCAGTAACTTTGCTGTGTTTAAGTAAATCATTGCAAAAGATGTTTTTACTGGAGATCAGTTATCAGTAGTGGTGATCAGCTGTACAACATACCGATACCACAGGGAACACATGAACGTTTTGTGTTCACAAAAAAACAGCAGAGAAGGAGGATAATATCAGCATTATTGGCTCTGAGCACTCCCCAATGCTCTAAATAAGCAGAATGCCCTGGCCCCTCTCTGCCTCCGCCTGACAGTGCTGTGAGCAACATGACCATCCGTGGATGAGATGAGCATTAGCGTGCCACTGACACAGAGGCCAGGCTTAAGAACAAATAAAACCAGTATATGATATTCTTTCACAATCTTCACATTAGAAAGTGGACTGTATGTCTTAGACTTGGGTAAAGTGACACCAAGGGGCAGATTTTCATTATTAAAGAGTTAAGTATAGTGCAAGCCAAGATGCGGAGAACTCAGCAAAACATCACTTTGCAGTAAATAAAGGCAGGCCTGAAGTAACACTCTCCTGTACTGATCATATCGCTTTTACCCTCTCTGGGAATAGAGAGGCTAGTGCAATGTTCTACAGGGTGGCATGGACCTACCAGTCTGGTCTTAGAGCTGTTAGCAAGCCCCATGGCTTGGCCAAGCATGCTGGGCTCTGCAGGGCTCCATGCTGCTTTTTTGACACTGCTGCTTGTTTTCAAACTAGCTGCACATCTCTTTTTTAGTGAGACATACGCAATGGCCAAAGCAGACCTACTCCAGATATTTCCAGCAGTGTATTTTTTTCTCTGGAAAATGCAGATTCATTGAAAGCAAACATTTCATGGAAATGAGCTGCTTTGGAGCAGCCTTCCAGTAAAATGAAGGGATATTAAAGCTTTCTGCCAGGCAAATTTCCACTGGAAAACGCCCATGTTTCCTGCCAGCTTACCTACCTGCAGCTCTGCAGAAGCCCATACATATGGATTGACCATGTAATTTTACATCCCATAGATCTGCTGCCCCTTGGCTCGCAGGTGGTCCTTCAGACAGGCAGCCTGGGGTTGCAGACAGCCAAGCCAACAACTCCTTGGTCAGCCTGCACCCACGATTGGTCTGGAAGCATCAAAGTCTGAGATAAACCATTTCCTCACAACCTGCCACCCTTCATAGCACCCACAGCTAGTGAGCAGTGGAGGTGATGGGACCATGTCCATTGCTGCTTTACGCCGGGCCACACGGATGGATGAGTCTAACCAGGATGCAGCAATTTGATCCTATTAGCAATGGCCAGCTCTGGTCACCTCCCTGGAGCCACCAGGTTCACAAGAGCACGCTGTGTTGTTTTGGAACACCATGTATTGATGCTTCTGCAACAAACATATCAAATAGTGTGTTTTGCAGGAAACTTGGACTGTTAAAGCAAAAACACTTATTTCCATTTCTAACTAAAAGCAAATGCCAGTATTCCAGCAACACAGATGTTACAGGCTTTGAACAGCTCTCATTGGCAGGAAAATTCACCTCATACCAGGCAGGTATCATTATTTTTCAGTTCCACCCCCCTTTAATAATAACATTCAAGTGCAGAGGTTCGGGGGGGTTAAAAAAAAGATACTCATGTTGGCCAGCTGCATCGATGCCGTAGGCCATACATGGGTTGGGAATGAGGGGCATTGGACTTGCAGCTCTCCCCGTGCCAAGAAACACACAGCTAAAACTGGCAGCTCGGGATGAGTAATGCACAGACAGAGCCAGAGCGTGTTGGGTAAACTGTGCTCTGTTCCCAGAGCAACGGCATGGGGAGAGAAGGGCTGCGCCCTGGGGCCGGGACGCGCTGCCGGTGCGACTGGAGCGGGCCCCTCTGCGAGCGCAGCCGTGCCGAGGCCGGGCTGCCGAGGCAGCGCAGGGCCCTGCGGCCGGGGCATCGTCCCCGTGCAGCAGCCCCGCAGCCTTGCACCTGGCTCCTGAGATGGGAGGTAGAGCTGCCTGCGCCGGGGCGGGCTGGGCCGGGAAGGAGGATGTGGGCAGAGAGGGTCTCTGAGGGGCTGGTGACTCCAGTCGGGCTGATGAGGCCCCTGCCAGGGCCCGTGCAATGAGATACCTCAGGCTGTTAGAAAAGTGATCTCTGCGCTCATCCCAGGATCATTAGTAATTATCTGACTGGTGGTGTGATTGGCTTCGGACTTGGGAGGATATTTCCTAATTTGTCTGAAGCCTATTTTGAATCAGGCCATGGGGCCTCCATGCAAGTGGTAATCTCAGTATTTTAGTTGGAGATGGCAAGACACAAGTTATTCCTCACACTCGATCACAGTTTTTGCAGGAAACCCGAGGCTCTATAGAAGAAAATATTCACCAGAACTTTTTTCTCTATCACCTGGGCAATGAAATCCTGACTGTGCTATTTTTCGCTGATGTTTGCCCTGGATAAATGACTTTTCACAGGACACTCACATTTTGTAAATAGTTGGTGTTCCTGACTCAGTTGTACAGCAGAGGAGATGGTTCCTTTCCCTGCAGGAAGGTTTTTACATGCCCAAAGATCTTACCCAACTTCATCCCAAGGGTCATTGCAGTGCCACAGGATGGTCCCACCGCACCGCAGCTCATTGCTGCTGCAGGTCTCTACATGCCCACAAGCTGGTTCTGGTGGCCTTTGCAGCTAGTGCTGGCTCAGGATTTCCCACCTGCTTCTGTCCCCAAGGTGCTGCATGGTGCTGGTTGTCTGTGCTGTGTGTCACAAGGAAGTTCTGTCCCACTAAGGCACTAAAGCTGGATGTTCCCTCTCACTGTAGACTCGCCTTTTCTGAAACAGACATTTTTGAGCTGATGTTGTTTTTACTTTGCTGTCCCTGAGAAACACCCTAAGATGGATTCTTTCCTGACAAGGTCAGATTATGGAACGAGGGAGGCATTGCCACCATATTGCAAAATCTGAGTCCTCGGCTTGGATATGACTTATTAGGTTGTTCCTGCAGTCACACTTCAGCTTTGAGTTCATTCCTCATGCTCTTTTTCACAAGGTCATCTGTGCTTCGCCATGCAGACAGACCTGATCCGGAGGTGACTCAGGGGCAGTGATATGGCTGGCTATTGCCATGGGATTCCCTGGACTATGGTTGCAGAAGCCAGAGGTGTCCGGTAGAGGAGACAGGACATGAGTAAGAATGTGTGGTGCCTCCCTGGCAGCTAGATTGTTGCTCACCTCTGCCACAGTTTCCTTCCCAAAGACTGGTAAATCACTCCCATCAAATTTGAGGTGGTCGCTAATGACCTGCTCTTGGTTTTCTGGATCCCCATGGCATAAACCCATGGAGGCAGATTTATAGCAGTGGAGAGCCCCTCCAGCTCCAGCAGAAGAGATGAGGAACTGTGCTTCAAACAGCACCTCTGTCTGCTCAAATACCCCAAATCCAGTGGTTGAACGCTCACGTTCACTGTAACCATCATCACTGTTTTGATCACCGTGATCATGGTTTCTGTCCGGGGAATGGGGATTGCACCTTTCTCCAACATCATAAGAATGTCGTCATAACATGGTTAATATTTAAGGTACTGAACTGTAATAACAAAATATACTCAGAGATATGCTCACATGCAATGAGCATATTCTGCATGTAGCACAGAGTCTGGATAGTCCACAGTTAATAAAAATGACATTTTCTTGTTCTTAACATCCACTATATGTTCAGAAGTTGAGAGATTGGTAATTCAAGGCATGTTCTCACCTTTTCTGTTCTTAAAGATCTGACAGGCACATGTTGAAAGTAGAAATGAATATAAAACAGATCATCTCATGCTTACTTAGCATGAGCTCTTCCTGTAAAGATCTGTCCTCTGGGCTAAAATCTGTCATTTTTCTCCAGTACAAAATTAATTTAGCAAATAAAAGAAGACCTGTGACCTTCATGTGGATATGTTGACTTGGGTGCTTACTGTGTCTCACCATCAAGTCACCCCATCTGTGTGTTGCACAGGACTTTGTGGCAAAGACCGTTAAAAAATAAAATGAGTGTCTTGAGGTTACATAACTTGGAGGGGAACTTAATAGTAGTCTGTTTGCTGAATCTATGTGTCATGGAAATTAAAGATGGAGAGAAATGTATTAGGTAATTTCATCCATTGCTTTAACCTATAAAATACTGCTCCTGCAGTGTTAAGTGCTGCCCATAACTTAGTCGAATCTGGTTTTAAATGGGCTTTCCATGCCCATCCTTAGCAGACTGTTCCACTGTCTATGAGACAAGGAGTGTTAGGAAATTTTTCCTCACCATCAGCCTGAGCTTTTTTCCTGCTCAGTCTCATGCCTTTGCGTTGGGATTTGGCTGTGAAAATAGGAAGCATTTCCAGGCAGGAAAGTCTGGAGCATCCTGCTCAGCACGAGGGCCAAGGAGCGGTGTCGCAGCAGGGAGAGGAGGAAGTGTGTGCGAGCGCGGAGCGGGACGCACAGCACGGAGGGACTGGGTTGCGAACAGGCAAGGCAGAGATGTGCAGAGCGCAGGGAGCCCCATGTGCATGGCCGCGCTGACGGGAGTTTGCTTTTCTCTTACAGAAAATGAAGCCCATAGTCCAAAGAAGACGATCCGCCCCTTCTGCCATTACTAAAGCTCTCAGCAAGTCCAGATGCCATGCCAGGTACAGGAAATATCTTTTTGACCCCTTATTTTTGTCTTTCTGCATATACAGACCAAACCCCTATTGCTTTTCTCGTTCAGTTCACAACATCTAGAGGAATTTTTGTGTGGAGAGGTGAGGAATATTTTCTGGTTTGCTGGAACATGCTTTGAAAGTGCATCACCAGAGAATGTGCAGTGCCAGACCTTGATCTCCATTACAGACATGTAAGCCAGAATAACTCCAGTGAACACCTTGAAGCTACTCTGGGCTTGCTTTACAGCAGAGAGAAAAAAATCTGACCCACATGGGAAAACAGCCAGGCAGGTCTCCATTAGCCATGGGGGCAGCTCCTATCCTCAGTCTCAGCTGCAGAATACAAACTGGCTCCTTGTTTGCAGCACTGTCAGGGCAGTGAGACCACACTCCTTCAAGCAGCACTGAGACGCAGTGACCAGGACAGTTGTCATCCTCTCTACAAACGCATGCTGGTTACCTGTTTGGGAAGCTGTGTCTTCTGAAAAGAAAAAGAAAGTTTCATTGCAATATAACTTCATCCCCTCTGCCTGGAAAGAGCAGAAGCACAGTGTCCAGCTCCTCTGCTGGATGCTTCCTTGAGTTGCTCTGGCTGGGCAGTCAATGAAGCTTTAGCTGATGGATTCATCGCTGTTTAGTCTACCATCTCACCAGCAATGGGCAGTGGTATGAGAAACAGAAACAGAGGTGCCCTAAGAAATAAAACAGCTGATGTCAGGGGAAAGAGAGACAGAAACAAACTGTGGAAAGAGGCGGCCAGAGACGTGAAGGGCTGCTGTGAGCTTAGGCAGCAGTGCCAGCAGCGCGTGGCTGTGGTGAGGAGCAGGGCTGGGAGAGGACTGAGGTGGAGGGCAGCCCTGTGTAGCCCTGCCTGGCTCTGCCCGCGTGAGCTCTGTGGCAGGAGCAGCGTCAGACCCATCCCCTGCGCTCTGCCTGCAACAAGGGGCTGAGATTTAATGCTGCCTCCATCCTCTGTGAGCATCTGGCTGTTCTACCCCAGCATAACAGTGCAGACAGGAGCCACAGTGGGAAGGATGGACTTGTTACAGCTGTGTCCCCAGACACAGACCTCGGGAGCAGCACTGAGGACACCAGGGAGCCTGTCGGCTCTCCCTTAGAGCCACATAGCACAGCATCGTTTCTGGTGCTTTGGTGGGAGAACCGCTAGGACCTGTCCCTGCTCCGAGAGTTTCAGGTCCCTTGACAAGTGACAGCAGCTTTCCCTCACCACTAGCTTCTGCAGATGGGCTCAGTGGTGACAGGAAAAGCTGATTCAGTGGATTAACATTTTGGTCATGACCAGCCCCTAAAGAGCATCCACTTTTCATCCTCGTGTCCTGGATCATCCCTGCAGGAACTAGTCTCATAGGCAAAGCAAAGGGCAGAACTTGGTTTCATTCAGTTGTCTCCTGGCCAAGTGATGTAGCCCTTGTCATTCTTCTCTGCACCTAGCTTGCACAAAGGAAGGAAAGGAAGGAAGAAGGAAGGAAGGAAAGGAAGGGAGAGACAGAGGAAGGTAGGAAGGAAAAGAAGGAAGGAAGGGAGGGAAGAGGGAAGGGAGGGAGGAGGAGGAGGGAAGGGAGAGAGGGGGGAAGGGAGGAAGGAAGGAATTCTTGACTTTATTTGGATGGAGAACATCCCTGTGAGGGAAGGGAGCTCCAAGCACTTCTTTTGATAGACTTGGATTGCTCTAGCTGGAGCTGGTTTGATGCCATCTCTGCTCAGGCCACCAGAGCCCAGTGAAGGGTTTTACTGTCGGCTGCAGCACAAGCTGCGCAGCTCCGTGGCCCTGGCCGATCCTCTGCAGCGGAGGCTGTGGTACAGCACTGGTGTCGTGGAGGAAGAGGGAATTTCTGCCTATGGGAGAAGCACCTCTGAAGCAGGGACGGACCTGGGCTTGGCAGCAGACCTGCTGTTTCAGGGTGCTGCAGGAGGCAGGGGGACCAGCAGCTATCCCACATGGGGAGGGGACCTGGCTGTGACCACTTGCTGACTTAAGAAAATGTGCAACAGCTGTGGCCAGCACCTAAATCAGTCTCAGAAGAAACCCAAGTCACTGCACCCCACCCAGGTGACCCAGAATGGGATGCTGGGATCCACAGAGCACATGTGGTTCATTGCTCTGCACCACAGCCCTATGCAGTTCAGAGCAGACAGCAGACCTGCGTTGAGATGCAAAAGCCACACATCCCCTTGCAACTCCATGTTGCTGGTGCCACTAGTCAGAGTCAGGGTCATTGTACATCTTTTTTGATGCCTTTGTCACAGCTTGTACACTTGTGCAGGGGATAAGTGCTTTGCTTGAGTCAGAAATGGCTCAGAAATGAAGATTTGAGCAGCCTCATCATTCCAGTCTTGGTGTAGGTGTTCGCATTGACTTGCAGCAGATGGAGTTAATTGGACAGAGGCTGGAGTGCAACTTGTAGCTGGGTTGGCGCTGGGAGAAGCACTCGGTGGTCAGGCTGCTCCAGGACACCATTTGCCATGAACTGTATGGGAAGGGACTTCTGACAGTCTTGTGGTTTCTTCTCCTCCTGCAGGGAGACTACCCTCTCCTCTTCCCATTCGGACAATGGGCTCCCAAGCAGCTTGTGCAGCAGCCCAGGCTCCACTTTTATCCTGGACGAGCGAGTCCAGCTAACCGTGGGCCTGCAGACTCAGGAGAGACACCTGATCCTGTTCAGCGATGCACTCATCATCGCCAAGTCCAAGTAAGAGACATTCACTCTCACTCGTCTTCCCAGTCCCTCCAGCTGAGGCTGGATGCTGAGCTATTTGTGGAGCAGGCACCACAACCACCCTTCTTTCCAAGCCTAGCTATAAAATGTGGCATCCCCGCACCTCCATCTCCAGAAATTCCTCTTGGTACTAATGTCTCACAACATCTTCCTGAAGGGAAATGTTGTCTAAGTCATTTTGCCCTTTTACTTTTTTTTTTTTTTTTTTTTTTTAAAGTGGCTTCTTGAAGGAACAGCATGAAGGCAGGAGGCAGCAAGTGCAGATGACTAATTCCTGCTCTGGTCTCTTCTGCCAGGGTTTCATGTAACACCTAAGTGAGCATCTTGGGTAGCTTCAGTTATTAGAAAGACAGCATAGCTGGTGACTAGCCTGAGCCACCCTCTGCCTGCCCCTGGCACCCATGTGGCACTGCTCAGCCACAGCTGTCCTGCTGCAGCCATCAACCCCAAATCAGCTTGCAAACCCTTCTGGTAGTGCCTACACATGCCCAGGCATTTCACTTTGGGGCTATTGTTATATTTGCAAGACCAAAGGATAGTGTGACCAGACTGTGGAGGTGTAGGTGTTAGGATATGGCCTAAAAACCTATTATTTGAATTGCAGATCCTCCTCCAGCTTGAAGCTCAAAAAGCAGGTGCACTTGAGTGAAGTATGGACCAGCACTTGCCTCAGTGAAGTGACAGAGAAAAAAATGAGTCCTGAGCATTCGTTTGTCATTGGCTGGCCTACCACCAACTATGTCGTCACCTTCAGGTATCACATCAGACCAGAGTCCTCCATTTGCAGCCCAGCAGCTGTCCAAATCCTCCTTTAAGTCAAGAGGTGACTGAGGATGTAGGGTCCTGCATCCTATTACGCTCACTGTCCCATTGAATATAGGACTTTTGCTAACATTTAGCAGTTGGGGGGAAGTTAGATCTTGGGAGGCAGTCATGTTAGAATTGTACCCGCAGGCTGTTCCCCTAGAGCCTTTTAAATGTGAGAGCCGAGCCTTGTCTAGTGAGGGCTGGCCCTGCAAAGCATCCTGGAACAGCACATCCAGATCTGCCACAGCAAGCCAGCTGGGCTGTTGTGTAACCTGCAAGTATGTCATTTCAGCAACTGCCAGCAGCCACTTCTCTACAAGATTAGCCCCAGTCTCAGAATTTTTCATTGTGAAGAATAGTTATGCCAGTGAAAACTGCCACATGGCCTTGCCAGAATCAAAGTCTTTATCCATCACTAACATGCCATGGACAAACCTTCTTCTTGAAATTGTCTCCCAGGCTGTCTCAAACCCACAACAACAGTTCATAAAGATGGAGAGGTCCTTTAGGATGGGCCTACACAAGCAGCACCAGCCCAGAACTTGCCATGTCCCTGCTAACTCCCCAGATAGAAATCTGAAGGACTTTGGGACACTCTAGAATAGCCAGATCATGTCCAAATGCCATTAAAAAGTCTAATCCAGTGCTGTATCTGAGCTAACAAGCCTCACCAAAAAGCAGGTGAGTTTTTAATTCTCTTGAACTCTGTGTGGCATAGCTAGACTGAACCTTAGCTAGTTTATATACAGGAGACTCAAGTCTTCACCAGCTCAGGCATCTGCTCCATCCTCCACTTGGCCAAGCAGTGAAGCCGTCACTCCTCAAAGTCCTTCTGTCCCCCAGCTATGGCTGAACAGTGGGACTGGTCTGGGTAGCACCTGCTGCTTCCTTGGGGCAGCTGCCTCCTCATAAAGGAAATGAGAACCATACTGTCATTTCACACGCTGTCTCATCTTCAAAATCCAGACTGAGCCTCTGCTGTGTCACTGATTCTGGCCTTGGGGCTCGTGCTTTCACATATATACAGGCATTTGTGTTTGACTCCAAACTCAATGGTGGTTCCATTTCCTTCACGTCACTGAGATCTGAGCAGCCTAAGCTTGCAGCTGAAGGTTCTAGGAACTGCACATACTGGAAAGGAAATAGCAGTAGAAAAAAACAGTGATTAAAGGTCATTGCAAAAATATTAAAGGCCCACAAAATGAGTTACCTCCAGCATAACAAACATAGTCATTTCTTATCTGAAAACTTGTCAGCTGAGGCAGGAAATGTAGTCCAGTTTGTTGCTGGGATATTTTATTATTATAATTGTTATTATGCGTTAAAATAGAACAGAATCAGGAAAAGACTGTGCTTTTATTCCTGGGCTTTGCAGGAAGGAACTTTGACTTACAGCTATATAAAAGTGAAACTGGGTAAACTCCAGAGACCATGAACCACTCAGCATTTTTTGATGATCTGCCTCTCTCTTTATCTTCAGCTCAGCCAATGTGAAGGAGCAGTGGCTCTCCACATTACTCTGGTAAGTGACACTGTGTCATCCTTATTCTGAGTGGTTCTCCTGCAGTCCTCAGAAGAAATATAAGATGCCAGATACCAAATCATCTCTGATTTTCAGGACACTAAGGGCCTGGCTACCATTTGAAATTTGAATGTAGAAACCCTTGGTAAAAACAAAATTGTTTTTGATAGTCCAGAAAAGATTAAATCCACTAGAAGATAACATTTTTTGAGAACATTTGGATTTTGTTTTGTTTTGCTTTTGTTTTCTTTGGAGCTAGATCTTGGCTTTGCTTATCACTATGGAAATATCACAAATGATATTGATTCTTCAGATGATTTTTGCTTTGATCAAAAGTTCATATTTCATGGCATCCTTTTTTTTTATTTTCTAATACTATGATTTTAAATATTATTTCCAGTTACATACAGGCAGAAGTGTGTATAGGTACAGAAAGGAGAAGAAATTGTCTCCCGGTAATGCAGAACATTACCATAAGGAAACTAGAAGTTGTTACACCAGAGGCATCTGCATTAAATACTGCCATGTGGGTTTTCTCTCCTCTCCTCTCCTCTCCTCTCCTCTCCTCTCCTCTCCTCTCCTCTCCTCTCCTCT
>JAVCKT010004824.1:0-16207 GCA_032273925.1 Rhynchotus rufescens
TTTATTTTTTATTTAAAAACACAAAACACCAAAAAAAAAAAAAGAAAAAAAAAAAGAAAAAGGGAGAGGAGGGGATGTCCGTACGTGCGGCGGTGGCGGTCTCGTGTCGGGTAAGGAGCGGGGCTGCCCTGGCCCTCGCGCTCGGGTCTCTCTCGGCTGCGCAACCCGGGGGGAGCTCCGCACCCGGCGCGGGTGGATGGGGGTCCTGGGGGTGTCGCTGCCTCCACGTTTCTTTGGGAAGCACTTTGAGAAGCTGAAAGGCACTTTAAGGCCCCGCTCTGGCTCCTGGCTGCTGTGGGGGGGACACCCGGGGATGCCGTTCCCCGTGGGTGACAGTGACAGGGTGTGCGGGCGCGGGGTCCCGCGTGGGGCTCTCCTGCCCGCCTCGGCGTGGGCACGACGGGCGCCCCGGTGGCGCCGCCTCCCTCGCTGGTTGTTTACAGGGGGTGGGATTTTTGATCCAAAGACAGATCCGGGCTCACTTGGGTCCCTGGAGGGAAGTCAATGGAAAGACACGGATTATTCCGGACGCTCCTGGTTTAACTTGTTTCATTATAGAAGCTAAAATTGCCTCGCGTTCCCCGATGAATCCTGTGCTGGGTGACGTTAGTGAGACCGTGACGAAGTGTCCTTGATTTTGTGCTTTTTTTTTTTTTTTTTTTTTTTTTGCCAAGAAGTGGAATAATGCATTAAAATAAACCCAGCCCTCAGAGAGAAGCCAGGGGAGGGCTCGGGGAGGCCCGGGAAGGGGCAGAGGCCGGTGGTCCTCCATGGAGACGAGGCAGGCACGTAGCTCTGCTTTGGAGGTGACACTGTGCTCTGGAGCGCCCAAGGCTCCCGGTTCTGCTCCATTCTGCAGTACCTCGGGCAAAGCAGACCCGGGTTCCCGGGAGCACAGCCCAAGGGCGGCACTGCCACCCGGCAGCAGCGGGGACATGATCGGACAGAGGGGCTCCTGCTGGGGGGCTCTGGCGGATGCAGAGCGGCTCCGTGCACACGGATCCAGGAGTGCCCGCGGCTGCTCTCCGAGCACGGAGCGTCGCTGCCTCCGCGGAGCCGATTGCACCCAGGGGAGCCGCCGGCCTCCAAGCACCATCCTCTGCTTCCCAAAGCGGCCAGTCCCTCCTTTCACATTTCCTTGCTCCCCGAAAACCTCAGACAGGCACAATGTTGAGTCAGTGTATACACACAAGTATATAGATATATATATTTATAAATATATATACACACACAAGAGAATTATATATAGATTTTACATATATATATTTATATACATAAATATATAAATACCTTTTCCCCGTTCATTTCTTTTCTTTTGACTTCCTTAACTGCAGCTAGGTCCCTGCAGTTGCTCGGTGTGAAAACTCAATAGAGAGTTAATTTAAGCCATTTTTAAACCATCTTGAACATTTTTGCAATGTTTTTATACAACCTGATCTAGAAGGCAGGAATTTATTTCTCCGGGCAGCTCATTTTGTATTTTTAAATGAGATGTAGCATTAACCAATGAGCTCTAGATAAACCTTGGCATAGAGTCTTGTATTTTATTGCATTTCCACTCAGTTCCCAATTTTTCTCATATGCATTTTTTTGTTTTTATTCAGCTTCCTCTCCCATTTTCATGAGTGGAAGGAGGGAAAATGAGGAGAAGGGAAGAGGGAGATGAAAGGAGCTCATCTGTGGTGCTCAGCATTAAGGAAATTTCTGACCATTTTACTGCAACTCAGTTGTGGGAAAGTTGATTTGTTTGTTTCTTGAAAGAACATTTTTCATCAAAGAGATTTTTTAAATGAAAAAACATTCAATCAAATCCCACAGATCTGCGGTTGGGAAGGAGAGCTATCATCCCTTAAGATCTTTACCCTCTCAGCAACGCTGTGTGCGGAGTGGGAAATCCCTGATTTTCGGGATCTTTCAGTGCCGCCTTTGGGGCACGGTTAGGTACCAAATACAGGCCCTGATGTTGCACGTGGGGAGGTTGGAGGGGAGCAGCTGCCCTGGACATCATGGTACCCATGAGGTACCATGTACGGGCACCCACACTCCAAGGAGACCTGCAGACACCGGGTGGCTTCTCCAGCACAGAAAACCCCCTTTGTGCCATTCTGGGGATGTAGAAACACGGTGCAAGTGGCCAAGCAACTTCCTTTTTTTTTTTTTTTTTAAACAGCAGGAGAAAACTGGGGCATTGGTCCCAAGCAGTTACACTTGATCCCAAGTGATTACTGGTTCCGAAGCAAATCTGGGTTTCTACCCAGACCTGAGCCTGTGTCAGCATTCAGCATAGCCAGAGAAACATGAATCTGCTTCCTATCAGTTGACTGGGTTATTTTTTTTCAAGTTTTCTGTCTGCCTTTTGCTTTCCTGCTGTGAGTCCGGTGCCAGCAGAGCGGGTGTATGAAATGCCTTCTGAGCTGGCGCGATGTCGGCTTGTGCTTTTGTCCTCTCCTAGACTGCTTAGGCAGAGGAACTAAATAACAGTCAAATGTGTAAATTCTACCAACAAAGTTGCCTAGGTTTGTTTTTCCCCTCCACCTTGCTCAGCTTTGATTTTTGGTGAGTGCCAGCACAGCCGCTAGGTTTGCTCTTGCAGCCCAGCTCATCTCAGTAACCAGCACCTAAATATCTCAAGGGTCTCAGTCGAAATGTGGCTGTCACAATTTGCTCATCTCAAACAAAAAGTTTTAACTGAATTTAGAATTAAAAAAAAAAAGAGAGAAACCATTACTGTCCTCAATAGGTAGTAAAATATATCTTGTAGAAATACCTGATTCTGGGGGGAAGAGGGTAGTGTTTAAAAAGCCTTTGATCTTGATAACTATTTGTGTGGATGTATACTTACCAGCACTTGGTCATTAGCAAATAATTAACAGTTCACTTGGAATTGTCAGGAATAGCTGTTCAATGGTGTTTCCTCGTAAGGCCTTTTGTCCCTGCTCGACCTTTTCTCTTGGTGGGGAAGTCGCTTTTCCAACCAGCTAACTGTGCTCCAGCGCTTCTCCATCCCTGACTTCAAGGGGAGTGACTGGACCTGTCTCTGGCTCCAAGGCCACCAGGGGAGCTGCAAAACAAAGTCTATCCAGAGTCATTTGCCGAGTGTTCCCTCTAGGGCATGATGATGGTAGCTTAGAAGCAGAGAAAATATGGGAAATGATCTTCAGATCAGCTGAAAAAATGCTAAAAGTGAAACTACACAGGATAAAATAGGAGGTGGAGCTCGAGGATCTCACTGGCTGGAAAGGCTGAGGGAAAGAATTGCTGTGTTCATAAATTCTGCTCCATGTCGAGCGCGGTTTTGTCCAAGCAAGGGTTCCTGCCTCCCGGTGTGAGCATCCCACCGCGGCCCGGCTGCGGCTGCCACGCAGCCATTACCATATCAATAGGCACCAAAATCACAGACACAGTTTTATGATTTTATTGCAGGATCAGGGAGTTGGAAAACATCTGTGTTGTCCTAGAAAAGGCTCTTTTTTGTTGTTTTTCTTTTTTTTTTTCCTTTCCCCACATGCGCAGTATTTCACCCCTGCTACAGCAGCGGAGCTGCTCCCTGTCACGGGCACCGCGAACGTCCCTGGCAGTCGCTGCAGCCGGGCGCCAGCTCTGCTCTGCCTTCCCGGCTTGCCCGGCTCGGCGCCCGGGCTCGGGGGGCCCTGCAGACACCCAGACGCTTCATGAGGGACATCCACTGGGTATTCCAGTGGGGACCGGGCGCTATTGCAGCCCGTGTGAGGCTTTGGGGGACCTGTGGAGCTCTCAGGTTGCCTGCTCCCAAGCGCCAGCCCTTCCATGCGCATGGGAAGGGGTGCAGGGCGCTGCTGACGCGAGGGATGCGACAGGGACCGGCGCGCTGCCCCGGGTATCGCAGCCCCGAGCCATGCTGAGTGATGCCAGGGGAAAACAGGACACTCCTTTAAAGGCACAAGCTTTCTGTGCAGGGTTTTGTGCAGAAACCTCCTCAAAGGCAAGAACGGAGCCGCGTGCGGAGAGGCTCGGCGGGCTGAGCCCACCTGCCTTATCCCATAGCTGCTTCCCTGGGAACGAGGAGCTCTCAGCATTATCAGGATGGCAAATTATTCCGATGTAACTGTTTTCATTAGCCTTTTAACTTGCCCGGGTGAGTTGCTCTCAAAGGTAGATGTACAATGTACAGTTACTGCTCTGTTATGGTTAAATAAAGCCCCTACAATGCACTTTATGAACAAGTGAAAACAAATCAATGCTGTTATTGCACTGTATCTCTATTGTGTATAATATTATACATTCATCTGTAAGAGTAATTTATTTTTATTACTGTAAATAAAACTGTTCAAGTGATTTGTCAAGAGAATATCCAAAAAATGGGGGGAGAAGGGGTTAAAATTAAAACCTTTGAAGATCTGGGCGCTCGTCCCAGGTATGTGCCATCCTGTCTGTGTCTGTGGTTTTCTTCCAGCTGAGGCCGCACGTGAACAGGGGACACTGGAATGGCCACCTACTCCCCGTGGCCTCCCATGGGGCTCATTGCCAGCCCTGACCAGTGGCTTTCTGTGTGTCCCTGCCTATATGTCCATGGTGTGTGGTGGTGGCTTTGGGGGCAACATTCCTCCATGAGGAGCTCATGGTCATGAGGAAGGGTGTAAGACAGGCCAAGCCTTGGTGACCATCCAAAGGTGGAGGCAAGGGGGAAACCTTGGATTTGAGACCAAGAAAAAGGTGTCACCCCTGATACCCTTAAGCAAGAGCTGGTAACTGGCGTCTGGAGAGGAGGTGGGTGGTGCTTGTTCCTGGAGAAAGACCCACAGGAATCACAGGTGATGAGGAGAACCTGAGGGGTTTATAACCTGCCTTGGGCAGGTTCAGCTGGAAGGAGGTTTCTATCTTGATGGGAGCTTATAGGATGACTCTGAATCCAGCTGTCCTTGGAGGAGGATTCAGCTGGGGCCTGCTTGGCTGGGCTCCTCCATGAGGCTGATGGTTGCAGGAGCCCCAGGTTGCTCCCTTATGCCTCATGGGCACTCTTGTGTTGCTGATTCATGGCTCTGGGGCCTCTGTGTGGCCTAAAGCCAGGAATGGGCTTCTTGGCAGCTCTGTTGGTGTGTCCTGCTGTGAATGAGCACCCTCTATGCAGCCTCCTGCTCCCCAACTGGATGCTGGGCGTGAGGAGCGCTTCCACTGTGCTGCATGGCCACACAGGTATGTTACCATGATGCCTGGACATGATTTTAGTAGTCTGGAGATTTTCTTCTATTTCCAGAGGGAGGAAGAGGAGGGAAAGCAAGATATTGGACAGCCCCCATCAATTTAGTAGGAAAGGGGAGAAAAACTTGGTGGGAGAGCAAATCCTCAGGAGATGGAGAGGAAACCAATGCCCAGGCAAAGGAAGTGGGAGAGGTTGCTAGTTCATCTGCCTGGCCCATTGCTTGTGGTTTTCCCCTGACCCAAGGTTGGTGTTGGCTTGGACCTGGCTTCCCCCACCACTGTGGCTCAGGGTTGAGTCTGCTTTCATGCTTTCAGGCTCCTGGTAAGGTTAATCTAAGAGGTGGCATGTGGGTCTCCCAATGCTGTAACTGCTGGATGTGTGGGCAGCCTGGGGGAGCCTGCCCTGCCTGCAGGGTCAGTGTAGGCAGGTGCCTGATATAGCTCCAAGACTGGCACCTGGCATTGGTGCTGGGCTGGTGACCTGGCCACCAGCCTCGTGTCCATGGGGTATGGATCTACCACCCCTCCTAGGCTCTTCCTGGCCAGAGTTGGAGACGTGAGGAGCATGTGTAGCCTGGAGGGACTAGTCTACCCAAGCAACTTGTTTGAAGAGGAAGGCAAAACTCTGGCAGGTTGGGGTAATTACAAAAGTTTCACAGGTGTGTGAGCAGGCTCAGGGTGTCTCCAGGCTTGGTTGGTCATGAATCAGTCTGGAGCCTTCATGCAAAATCTCTAGGGCAGCAGTTTTTCTCCCCAAAAGCAATCCACTGCTATCTAATTGCCCCAATAGGCAGGGATTAGATGTACGTGGAAGTTAACTGATCTTGGAGAGCTGTTTCAATGAGCTCAGGGTTACAGGGATCAGGGTTTTACAACCTCCTCTCTCTCTTCTGGGAGCAATAATTAGGTATCACAGGGCTGTCAATTCTTCTGTTTTTACTCGACGCAAAGGGACTCACCAAGAGCAAACTGACAGCAAGCCAAAATGTAATATACGTTAACCTCTTAAAATCTTTATTTTTCTTTTTTTTTAGCACATGCATAAAGTGTCAACAGTTTGGGATTATGTTGTATAACATTTTTCAACAAATGTAGTTACGAGCAGTGTTTCTGACCTTTGCAGGCTTCCTCTCTACCCTGTACAGAAGGAAGTTCACTTGGCCACCAAAACTGTTCCTACCTTGCTTTCCTAGTGTCAAGACAGGCAGAACCCACAACACCGGGGAGAAATAACACTTGTTCACATCTAGCAACTGTGTACAGTAGATAGATACAAGCAGCAACATATACTCACCTATTGACTAAGTGCACATGGTTAAAAGACCCCATTAGACAGTGAACACTTCTTTTTTTAAACTTTTTTTCTTTTAATATCAACTATATAATAATGGAAACTGAGTCGTATCATGTGACGTGTGCTCCCTTGTGTGGGAGAGACGCCTCTCCCTCCTGTCAGTTGCTTCTCCCGAATGACAAGTCAATGGGAATTGGGATAATCTCTCATTTGGTGTGAGCAGATGAGTATGTCGTGCGAGTAGAGGAGCGTGTGGTTCACACCCTTGGGGAGGGCAGCTCAAGATGATGGAGCTGCTGAACCTCTCCCAGCTCCGAACCTGGCTACAGGGAGATGAATCTCCTTTTTTGGGAGGCCAACCTGGCCCCTCTTTCCCTGCCCTGTCTTTGGGACCAGAGCCCCCAGCTCATGCCTGTTGACTTTGGGTGCACAAACTGCTTTTCAGGGTGCCTGACTGGCTCCCTGCCCAGCCCGGGCCAGCCGCAGGCAGCGGGGACCCTGAGAGGACCCTCATCTGGCTTTACCATCCTCCCAAATTAAGGCTCCCATAGCTCCCAGCTTCGTGCAGAGGCAGCAGTGTTGATGTGGACAGGAGATGATAACCCAGTAGCATGGAGCAGCCTGAGGACACCCTGTCCTGTTACGGTATTTAACATCACCCCTGTGGTCTCGCAGAGCTGAGCTGGGAGAGGAGGAGGAGGCCAAAAAGGGCACCCCCAGTACACCGTGCCTGCTCTACACAGGTGTAAATATTCGCCTTAAGATGTATGGCTGCCAAAGCAGGTTTTTCTTGGGCCAAGCTCAGTGGTAGCCACTGGCCACACTGCCGCTGCGTAGTCGCAGCCTGCAGCAAAGGATGAACCTCACTGGTACCTGAGTGGCACCAGCTTGGGGGTGCAGAGGGGTGCCTCTTCCCCTAGGTGAGGGCACCCCAAAATTGTATCCGAAATGCTCAGATCGCTGCCCCTCTCCCTTCTCCACCCAGGCCAGCCCTCACAGAGAGAAACGCAGCAGCGCCAGGCACGCCTGCACTGGCCGGAGGAGCTCGTGCTCCTTGGGGATGCAATGGAGATGTCTGTAAAAGGCACTTGTATCAATCCTGGATTCCAATACAGCTGCGTTTCCACCCTCCTTCCTGCTGAGACACAGGAGCTGAGCCCCCGCGTGTGTGACACAGAGCAGCCTCTTGTCACGAGGGAGAAAAAAACCCAACAAATCCCAAGAACGATGTTTCATAATCAACTCAAACGCACGCTGTGGGAATACTTTGTTTCAGATTTCCCTGGGCACGTCAAGCCGCCTAAAAACGAAGGGAGCCTATTAATTTGGCTCTATTAAGAGCTATCAGACTTGAAACCCTCCCACAAGAGCATCTCGGAGGGAGCGCTTTCTTGTTGGCACGCTCCATTTGTTGGTTTGCTCGTTTGATTTAATCTGCTCCAATCTGGGATGAAAGGCAGCGCAAGGAGAGGCTCATTTGCAAGAAACTGGCTGGAACGAAATGTAGGTCTGAAATGTTTCAGTGTAAAAATATTTTAGAGGAGGAGGGATCAATGCCTGTAACAGTGTGATCTTTGGAGATGTGGAGGGACTTGCTGAAGTCACCTATCCCAGCACCACCATATCTGCAGAGTTTGAGCTAAGGAGAACCAGTAGTGCCCTGGACTTGCTGGGAGCACCAGATTTCTCCCAATGGCACCACGTTTTCAGCCTGGCTTTTGTTCCCTTGCAGCTACTGGGGATGCAGAAGTGTCCCAGTGGGCTCCTGCTCTGGACAAACACGCCGGGTGGCTCCGAGCGTGGCCCAGCAGCAACCCAAGGAGATGCAGCAAGGGCAAGAGGAGACCGTGTAGGTGCTACCTGCCACCTGGGATGTTCTCCCCTTTGGCAGGGCTGGGAGCACAGGCAGCATAGTGAGACACACGGGGTTCACACGTCCTGCTGCCGTCCCTGCAATCCCCTTGGCCCACACGCGCTCACCAGCTTCCTTCCCATCCGCTTTCCAAGCAAGGAATCGCACCTCTGGAAAGCCTGGGGCTCCCCCAGGAGCTGTTTTCAGGGAGCCCAGGACAGGCACTAAGCAGAGTGGAGCCAGCACAAGCCCGACCATTACTCCTGCCTTGAGTGAGCCCTCTTTTGAGGAGCAACATAACACAAGGATCTGTCTGACTTCTGTTCTCCCTGGTTTCCCTCTTGCTGCCCCTCACCAGCCTCTCCAAGGCAGCAGCTGCTCAGGCCTTGGGAAGTGTCTCATCCACGCAGAAAAGATGATTTTTTTTTGGCTCTTCAAGTAATTTTTAATGCTTGTCCCTGCAATCAGTAGAAAACTAATTGCATGTAAAGTGCTCCGGAAATATCTTCCCTGCAGTGTAAGAAAACCCCCGTAGCACAAAAGGAGAGAAATACACATGTAGATACAGGCTCCCCTCTGTACAAGGAGAAATGCTGACACACTCCTTATTTCCGAACTCTCGTTTAGAGCAATAGCACCTTTCACCCTCAAGCCTCACCTCAGCTGAAATCAGTAAGTCCTCAGTGTGCAACACGGTAGCTTCAGCAGGCTCAAAGTCCAATTTGATTTAGAAGAAGGTTTGTAAGATTTTTTCTTTTTTCACGATAAGTGATTTGCTTTAACAGGTGCTCCTACCTGAAGTACCAGCAAAAAGCAAACAGAGGTACTGGGTAAAAAGCAAGAGGGGTCGAAGCCAGTGAGGTGGGATGGGCCTTCCGAGAAAAAGCACCTCCTAAGATGGCAGGAGGCCAATCTACCTGCTGAATTATGGTCTGATGTGCTGCTTGCTCGAGTCTTGTTTCCCTGATGCTTGTAAACCAGGTTTTGAAAGGGGTTATGGTGACAACTGCTTTACTTCTCAGTGGCCACCATTGGGTCAGGTTTTTCTTCTGGGTGGAGACTCTTAGCAGTAGTTGAAGGAGATCAAACAGCTCGGTCCTTCTGGAGATTATGTGTAAACTTTAGGGACAGTGGTGCTAATCAGTGGATAATTTTCAAAGATATTGGCCTTAAGCTGAAAGAAGAGCAGTTTGAAAACTATGAACCATCAAAGAAGGGCCTGTGAGGAACAGGCTGCTGGAGATCTGGAACTTGTTGCTATTGAGACACTCTAGGAGCAGCCACACAGCCTCACTTCCCTGCAGCAGTTTCACATCTTTCCCTCTCAGGTTTATTCTGCAGTAATTATAACCTTTGTTGTATTTGAGGCTACGTTGTCTTCAAGGACACCTTGGCCACGCAGGGGCCATGTGGGTCTTAACTGCACAGTTCCTGCAGGGATGGTGCAACCTCTCGCTCCTGCTGCTGCACAGGCCCCTTTAGTCTTGGGTGCCTGTGACCGAGCCAGAACTTTTCCCACCAAAGAAGAACCCCATTAGGGTGGACCACAGCATGCATCCCCCTGTGCAGTTTGTGAGCATGAAGTCTTTGGGGCAAATCACCCATCGAACTCCATGACCACTTGTCCTCAGGTACAATTTTCACCTAGAGAAAGCCAAGCCCGAGCAAGTGATCCTAAAAAAACCTGGGGCTTGATAAAGGATGATCAGGTTCACCTTCCAGATCTCAAAAAGACTGAAGTGTATCAAAGCCTAGGCTTTGTGCAAATGCCTGCAGGAAAACTAGTTCTATAAGCTTACAGGGCACCACACAAATTGCATGGGGTAATTTCAATTCCTAACACATAATCACAATAGCATTCCTGGGTACGTTTCCTCTCGCACACATGACATCACGAATCAGAATTGCCCCATCCTGCATGCAGGTAAGTGGGGAAAGGACCATCCTAGGGAATAGCTGCCCTTTTGAAGAAAAAATCAGCACGTCTCCTGGGGAACCCAGTCTTGCAGCAACGTGGGCCACCAACTCTGCCTTGGTGATGGGCAGCTGGGTGGCCCTGCCGCTCTGGTGCTTTGCTCAGGCACTTCTGCATAAAGTGTAGGGGCAGGAGGACATCAGCAGGGACACAGGCATGGTGCTGATGGGGGGCACCCATCTAGGGGCTGCTATCGCTACCGCAGGGGCACCGTCCTCAAGGTCCCACCGCCCCAGCAAGTCTCTCCTGCAATGACCATCACAGGGGAGGGTAAGTTCATGGGTATGTAAGTGATTGAGCAGTTGTGTCTTCTAAAGTGCAGTGCAGGTTAAATGGTCTTTGCTGTAAACTGTAAGCTCCTCAGGACAGAATCCTTGCCCTTACTTTTATTTTTATCTGTAAAGTGACATGCCAACCTATAATACCTTACCCCTAAAGACAACAACAACAACTACAGAAAAATAGTAGACATGGTGAGAACAACAACGTACGATGCCCTTGCCAACATCTAGTGCCAAAGGACACAGACCTCTTTGCTGGGACTTTCCAGTGGGACAGCTTTCCTCAGAAGAGACCTGGTAATGAGCACGTCTCTTCCCATGGCACACCATGACTGATGGTCCCCTTGGGCTCCCCATGCTCAGTCTTCAGGGACACATCATGGTGAGACACAGAGCTCTGAGAAATACCTGCCAAAATGTTCATCTCCAAAACTACCAGCTGTGAAGCTCTGGGGCATTCACTGTTAAAGCTAAAGTATTAGTCGAGGCTCTGCGGCCAGGGATCGCTGTGAGGTCTGCAGAGCCTGAGCCACCACCTCACAGCGCTTTGTCCCCAGCGACCCGAATTGTCACCTGTGTTACAGAAATTACTGCATCCAAGTGGAAAACCGAGAGAAGACCTAAAAAAGGAGAAGTTGTCTCCTTGCTAAAACACACAGTTTAGACTGTCGAGTGTGTTAAAGAAGAGATAGAGGCAGAAGAGCTGCAGGGAGGAAGTTTGAGGGTGTTTACGCTCAGAAGTTACCCCCATGCTCAGCATAATGTTTATCAGCAGTATGAAAGCTTCAGAGGACAAAATAGCTGCAAAAGCAGGAGACATCACAGGAGGTGATGCTCACTCTTCCCTAGAGATTTACCTTTCCAGGTAAATCGGATGTGCGTAAGAGATCCCTGATGGACCTCACAAAGCAGAGGCTTCCCTCACTATCTACAAGCAAAATCAAAATAGCTTATTTATTTTGTCACTGACTCTGGCCTAATTCATTTGTATGCACGTAGAATACACTTCCCACTGTCGGCAATCTTTTATTTATTATTTTTAATCTACGCCCATAAATTGGCAAGTAGGGAAAGGCAGATAAAATGGAAGGGGATCTCTCAAGAGAGAGGTTGGGCTCATTAAATGTTTGGCACTCTGTGATTATCTGTTGGCAATAAAAGGCTGTTGCTATATTTTAACGTGGAACATGATACTTTAATGTAGAGGAGAATCTCCTCAGCCTACTTTTGGTACACTTGAGAGAGAGGAGCAATTCAATCATCTGTGACCTGAATTGTATTTTTAATGGCTGCCAGGCTAGATAAAATATTTAAATATTCACTTTTATATCAGCACACATGGGGATTTGAGCGTTTCAGGTTGTATAACAGAGCATGGCCTACTTTTGGAAGAGTATACGGAAATAGGCACATATGTACGAAATACCGAGCATGCAGCATATGGGTCAAATACTCAGGCAGTGTTAATTAGGATAACACAACCGACTGCATCAGAGCTAGCCTGATCCGGATGACCCAAGGAGCTGATGTTACTCATATTCGATTTCATAAGCGACTCGGGCAAGAACGATGAATGCTCCTAAATTAAAGATGGTCAGCCTCAAAGGTGACCGAGTCCCTCAACCAAAGGGAAATGAGGGTGTTCAAGCCTGTTAGCAGAGCTGGCCTTAGAGGAATGGGGTCATCTCATCAGGTGTCTACGTCTGATGAAGTCAAAGGACCAAAGGCAGACTGTATCACAGGAAGAACTGGATCGTCACATGCAGCGGGCAACACAGGGAGGTTATGATCCTGCTGACTTGCTTTGGAGTTTGGCCTATGAAACGGGCTCTTTATTAGGTAGAGGGAATTCCCTTAAGCAGAGTGCAAATAGTGTTGATGTGCTGGGAGGCCAGAGGGAGGAGAAAATTGTGTGAGAGCATAAATGAGGCAGGGAATGACGGCGCACTCTGCTCCTCCTGCAGCCACACGGTTCCTGGCTTCACCTCTGCTCTGCAGACGTGACCCAGGCAGACAAGGGTTGATTTGTGTGATTGTCCAGCACTTTGCCATGTAATTGGCACTGACCCTGACAACAATAGGGTTAAATGATCTGACTGACTGCTGTCAATCCCAAACAGAGCCAAGTCACTACAGGGAAGTGGGAGGCTACAGGGTCAATCCTGACTCACCGTGTTCCAATGTAGGAAGTCCTACTACAGCCATAGCTCATGCTATGCCCTTCACTAGTCTGCTCTCTTTCACAAGTGCACAAAGCATTATTACTTTTCCCAAATTGTCCAAACAAAACCACTTCTTTTTTTTCACCATACACACACCACATCGCAGTCACATCTATATTAACAATATTTCACCATACATATGAATAAGTGACCAGTTGGATGTTATTCTGAACTTTTACAAGATTCTCTTTTGAACTTGCACTAGGTCAAACCCCATCTGCCTTGATGAGAAAAGCCCCTCATGGGCATTGCAGTGGCTATTTGCCTCGTTAAAGTCATCAGGCCTTGGCCAAGAGTTTATGTTGCCACTTCTGGGTCTCCTCTAGCTCTGAAGGGAGGGTTGATGCCAGAAGCAAGGGGCTTCATTTGTTTAGGCTGAAGCAGAAGTTGGGATTGACCTGCTCTGGCCAATCTCATATTCTAAGGTCTTTCTCTGAAGTTCAAAGTGCCCATCTTTTTACAAGCTGAGTCAATGAGCACTCAAGGAGGCAGCAGAATACTAAAATAATAAATTCTGAGGTTAAATTAAGGGTTTTCTGTACACTTACTGCTCTGGTTATTAGCCACATTGAAGTCAATGTGAATTTTACCTAAGTAAAGGGAAAATCAGACCTAGTAATGCAACAGGAAGAAGGTCAAAGACAGTGCAGAGAACTGAAGATTCATCGGCAGCATAGCAAACTTTGCTTCCCACCCTAAATCCTTTTCAAACTCACCTTTATTCTCTCCCATATTCAGTGCTACTTCCTAGTTCAAGCTCCCAAACTCAGCCCTGCAACTTAGACAAAATCCTGTGCCCTGCTTGCAGGAGAGCATCCTTCTCCCCTAGACCCTCCTGAGATTTATTTATCCCTCCCTCCCACTTCCACGCACATTCACATGGCAGCATCCACTCAGGCTGCCCACCACTGCCAAATATATCACTCCCAAGACTGACTCAGAGGCCTGCCGTGGGTGGGGAGAAACGTCGTGTGCTTCTAAGAACTGCCCATATCTCACCTGAAGGAGTCAGTGGGATGCAGAGATACGGGAAGTGTCAAATCTAAAGGATGGAGAATATTTTGCTTTAGTCAGGGTGAATGATGGCTTATGGTGATATTTGCTTTCAGCACAAGGAGGGGAAGGAAGATGGGGGTTGTGTTCAATTCACCTCACCAAGAAAGGTTTCTTTCCAACGGGAAAACAAATAGATACTCGGGGGCATCATTCCATACAAATATTTCTCAGGGTGAACTGAAACATCAGCCAAATGATGTCTTTATGAATCTTTTGAGTCCCAGACAATTCCTTCCGTCTCTTTTCTAGGTCTATTCACTTCTAGGTATTGAAAACACATTTTGCATCCCTTGGCTCTTTGATGCTCACCTACCTGGCCTTTGGGAAAGCCAGGGAGATGAGCCGAAGGCAAAATCTCACCAGAAGAGACAAGTTGTGGAGATGCAGTTTCCTCCCATTCAGGGGCTCACAGTATATAGGAACACTTCAGCTGGGGAGCTGCATAGGTCTCCTGCTGGGGTGGGCCCTTGCACGGCCAGACGTGTCAGCCGGACAGGTTTACGGGTGACACTGGCCCGTTTTCGGCTGTTTAGAAAGCATTTCCAGTTCTCTGCAAATTCTTACTCCTGACTGTGATATTTTTGGTGTTTCACACCCATTCATTCCGGCTTCCCATGAATTCTCCTATAATAGCTGCATGGAGACGCTTCTATGAATCACACTCTCTATTTTGAAGAACCAACCACCGAACACGCGCTGGTATTTTCAGCATCGTGGCTGAGGCCTGATTCTGCCAGGCTCCCCCGTCAGTGCCTTGCTTTGCTGCACGCCACCCCCAGGACCCTCTGGGAGGAAGAGGAAGCGGGAGAATCAGGCCTGCAGGAATCAGTGCCCCAGATCGGAGTTAATCTCAACCGTACCAGCACAGCTTGTGGAACTACAAAGTGCAAATCAAGAGAACAAGAATAAACTTTGCTCTCGCTTCCTTTCACGGGTTTAGGTTTACCTACAAGCAGCATTTCATCTAATTAATATATTTTCAAACAAAAATAAAATCATATAGTGCTAAGGCCAATAATAGTTGGGCTTGAGGAAAATACCCTAGGCAATGCAGCCCTCCTGCTCCTTGTAGGTAGCCCACTTCCCTACCCCAAGGAGACCACGGATGGCACCTCTCCAAGGAGTGACAAATGCCTTGTTTCTTGCTAGTTGTGAAAGAGCAGCTCTCAGTGGGGTTTTTGCTGCCCTTGCCTCACACTCTTTTCCCCAAGAAAAGTGGTCCCCAGGATGGAAACACATCAGAAAGGTCTTGATCTTCTCCTGGAGTCCTCCAGTGAGTGACGCCAGCACACAGTGACTGCCTCCCACGACTGCTGTGAAACACGGCGCTTAATTCCACAGGGAAAAGGAGTATGTGCCTATGTGCAACTTTCAGAGCAGCAAACGGGACTGGCCCTGGCTCATGCAGCCCCAAGCCACAACTTTGGACACTAGAGCAAAACGCAAACAAGTGCCTGACAGTCTAAATGCCGATGACCAGCTGGTGATATCAGCTACCAAAAAAGGTTTCTTTTCCAGTAGATTCTCATTACAAATTTAACATCTAGCTGAAAAAGCACTGTTGTGTCTCAATTTTCTCTAAAAAATATATTGCAGGCCAGTCTCTGATCTTGTTTACACAGGTGTAAATCTGAGTAATTCTATTTACTGGGGCTTCATAGTGTTTTCGACGTTGCTAAACATGAAGGTGCTGCTAATTGCTAATTATTATCATTGTCTCAGAGGTGTATCCTACCAATGCATACCCTCCAGCGGTAATGCTGCCAGAATTTTTTTTGACATAGTGTAAAAGCAAAGCTCCTGAATAAGTGGGGCTAATTGCAGACCATGGTTGGCATTGACTTTTGAGGAAGGCGTCTATACGCACCTGGTGTGGAAAAGTGGTGCATAGAGTGGAGGAGCTACCATCCAACACAACATCTCAGGCTCTCTCAATCAGACCACTCGTTATCGTCCAGTTCTGAGTCATCATCAGACTCACTGTACTCCACTGCGATCCGTCGGGAGAGGATCGTTGCCACGTCATTGCCCACAGGCTCTTTCTTGGCCTCTTGCTCCCACTGCTCCTGGACTTTCCGGAGCTGAATTCCTGCATGAGAAAATGTGGGAAATTTTTAGGGCTAGCACATCTATCATGCATGCAACCATACTGAACTGGCAGCCCACCAAGATAAAAGTCTCCAGTGGTAAATTTCTCCATATTCCCAGAAATTTGGAGGACAAGAGAAAACGGCCTCAAGTTGTGCTGGGGAGGTTCAGGTTAGATATTAGGTAAAATTTCTACACGGAAAGCACGGAAAGAGTAGTCAAGCGTTAGAATATGATGCCCAAGGAAGTGGTGGAGTCTCC
>JAVCKT010004825.1:0-14685 GCA_032273925.1 Rhynchotus rufescens
ACACTCCTCCTGATGCAGCCAGGATCCCATTGGCCTTCTTGGCCATGAGGGCACACTGCTGACTCATGGTTAACTTGTTGTCAACCAGGACTCCCAAATCTCCCTCCATGGAGTTGCTTTCCAGCAGGTCAATCCCTAATCTGTACTGGTTTCTGGGGTTATTCCTTATATATGGGGTTACTCCTTATAAGTAACTTAAAAGTACTAAAGTCATTAATGATTTTGTGGAAGCATGATTAATCTCAGTGTATTATAGCTTTCCATAATGCCAAATAATGTGACCACTTAAAGCCTAAAATCAAGTAATGCAAGGTTAGTCGTATCTCTTCCGAAAAAATACCAAAAAGTATCTTTTTCAAAGGTATTCTTTGTTAGGTAGATCTGCAATTTGAATTTTTGGCACCCTCAGAAGTTTCCACAGAATATTCAAAATATCTAAAATTCTTTTGTTCTTGTTTTATAGGAACCAAAACCTCTGTTATAATTTAAGTTCATATAGAAAATGCAGGGTGTAAAAAATAAAGCAAACCTAGATGTACGCTGAAATTTGAGTTCTTGTTTTGCTAAATTCCCTACATTAGATATGATCTTGGTATAATTTACCTGTGGCACTAGGAATTGTACAGTCCGAGAAATTCCTCCATCCCATGAGGCCATTTCCATCATGAAACCTAAAATCCAAGTATTTTTATTATGCATTACATATTTAATTTCAAGTACACAGTTTTCAAGCAGTGCTAGAGTTTTCATATACAATGGAATTTTAACCACCTTTTCTAGCAATGTAATTAATCACAGAAATCACAGCTGCCAAATTGACTGAAATTTGATCTTACTGGAGAATCTAATGCTATGGAGAAAATCAGTACACTGTTGAGGAAGCAGAATATGCAGTCCTGCTGCACAACAATTTGCTGTCTATCACAAGTCAAATGTTTCTCTGGAAGCAACTCTTACGAATTCTTTTAATAGCTTACTTTCATTGAGAAATAGCTTTCTCCTTTAGCTCTGATCTGATCAAATCCACATGAGGTGGAGCAAGTCTGAAAATGCTTTTGCTAAACATATACTGAAAATCTATTCATTCCTCATTTGGCATTTCTCTGTAGGCATTCCCTAACTATAGCCAATGAACTACAAGATAGCTAATTATAGTCAACCACAATGTTTACAGGCATACAATAATGACAAATAAAAATATTTGTAGAAATGCTTAACAAAAGCAAATACATGGATATTACTCTACTATGGAAAAAAAATGTGGGATCACTCATTGTTTGAGAAAATACAAATATAAAAGATTGAAAATACTGTAGAGATCTACCAGATCCTGCCCTTCTTGGGAGTCTCCTTAAAACAATGGTGAGGACGTTTTTTCCTCCTTCCAATAACTGTATTTTATGAGTTGTAAAGGTACTTTCAAAATACTTTTAGACCTCATTATGATTGTCTGAGATTATTTCCCAATGCTTAAATCAGGCCCATAATAGTTAAATACTAATATATTAATAATTAATACCAACAAAGATATATTAAATTGTGCAATACATATATATATACACTAAAATTTAACAAACAGTAATCTCACGTAAAATATTTTCTGGAGTAAAGTGTACAGTTTGAGATGTCTTCAAGTACAACACGGAAAGAAAGATTAAGCGTTGACAAACTAACATACCTTTGACACACTTGAAGACAAGCTCTGCCCTCTTCAAGCACCATGGAATAGTCATTTCCTATAAATAAATAAATAAATAGCCCAGATGTACATCTCTAATCTATCCCAAATGGAGTAGCAGGATAATTAGAAAAAATGTTGCTGTAAGACAATGTGTTCCTATGGAATTATTCAAGCAGCATGACAGGTAAGGAAGAGGGATTCTGTTTTCCAGTGTCAGAACAATCTGTGTATTTTTTAAGTCGAGATTTTGGAACAGAAATATTACTCACAGATAGTCCTATTAAGATATTTGGAAATGAGTCTATTTAACTCCTCTGTGGAGGATCAAAATCAACAATTTCCAATTTTAATACAGAAATATGCACAAGAAAACCAAATTGTTGTTTTACGTATGTTTTCAAATTTACACTTTAAATCACATTCCATTCCATAAAGCTAGCATTTGTTGTGGAATACATTAAACAGTGTGCATGCGGTCATTTCAAAGAATTTCAGGATTAAAAATATATATATACATATATGTATCTGAAAAAATTAACTAAGAATGCTGATTGATAAAACAAGTACTCTCATTGGGGCTATCATCAAGAATTATTGAAAGTGGAGATAATTCCACTTTCTATTTAAGTGGAATTATCTCAAAAATATCTTTTCTAAACTAAAAATATCTTATCTTAAAAACCTTCTTTTATGATGCAAATCATAGTATGAATCAATTCTGCTTTTAGGTTATACAATACATGAATCAGACAGTACAATGTTGGCAATGTTGGACTTCTTTTTTTCATTTCTAGGTTTTCAGAAAAATACTAATCTTTGTTATAACTTATCTGCCTACATATACTTTCCATTACACTCCAGATAGGAGTTACTTTTAAATCTGGTTTAGCTTAAAAAAAACACTGTCTAAAAAGAAAGGTCTAGTTACACTGAAGTCAACTTAGCAGGATACTGAGTGATCAATAAGAGGAAACAAGCCTTAAAAGGACTGATAGAAACAGCAGGATCTGACACTATGCCTTGGATCACTTCAGAGGAACATAGATGTTAAGTATTGTGGAATCGGGAATAACAGTTTCAAGGCAAAATGGCACCGAATGCAAAAACTGAAAATGACACACTAATGATTCCTATCTAATTCGTCTTTAAAACCTAGGTTCTCATGATTTTGACATGTCAAAAGTTTTTCTCCTATGCTGAAGAACAGCTGTGAAAAAGCTCAAGGAGCAGGTAAGTATGAATTCTAAATATAATACTGGGGATAGGAAAAAAAAAAAGTACTTTCTATGATGAATTTTTAGTTAATGGCATCCTATCACATACAGTAGATGCTTGAGATCTTTAGGTCTTGTTCATTATTAGTTCATTTCTTCTGCTTATCAAAAAGAAATCCAAGTTTTCCAGTTAGTAGGATATGCTGCATATCTTTTTTATTTATCTAAAATTTTGGCAGACTCACTCCACAGGGCTGTCACTTTTATAAAGTTAAATGCATCCTTAAGTGTGTCCTGCCAGCTCTAGTACTTTTGGTGATATCACTCATAATATTTATCACCCTTTTATTTCCCAGCTCAGTTAACAAGAGATTCAGAACAACAATCAGATAAGTAAAGTCTTAAAAATCTTTAAAAAGTTGTTATTCATTTGGCCTGAATTTGAACGTGTACATCTGTTGGTTTTTTTAACACCTCAGACTCACTTTCCATCCTTTTTTAAAATTAATGATCAGCTTGAATATAGTAATCTGGGTTTAACTGTTCTTCTCTACTAATAAAAACTAAGGGAAACAAGCCCCATTTTCTTCTCATAAAAAAACAATACACTAACTTTATATGAAATCTCAATACTACTGAAACATAATGGCTTAGCTGAATTTCATGAACTCACTACTACTGTGAGCTTATAAACAACACTTTTCCATCTAAAAAAGATTATTTTGGGAATAAATAACCCACCCTTTTGGAAAAATAAGAAAGCTCATGATGAATGCCTGTCGCAATGAGGTATGCAAACATCTCTGCAGCTGTGCTCCTGGATAACCACTTTACAAAAATGTTTTTACGTAGGTGGTAAGTGCAGACTGAAAATTTGGTCAGCTGAATGCACCTAGCTCAGATTAACTTTCAGAAATTTAGCATTATTCATATTGTTTAGCAATATTCATATTGTTATTCAACAACAATTTTTTTTATTTCAAGTGAGATGAGCCAGCTGCAAAGCAGTCTAATAAGCAATGCTGCTAATGCAATTATCAGAAAGGTCATTTTCTGCTTGTTCTGCAAATTTCTAAGCAAAATAATTCACATAAAGAAAATAGTTTTACTGGAATCTTTTAATAATCTACCACCAGATAATTATACAACTGCTTAGTTTCACATGTCTGAGCAATAAGTGCATCCTTTAATAGCATAATGAAGACTTTTTCTTGGGCTTTATTTGTAATTTAAAACACTTAAGGGCTGTAACTTTCTGAAGCATTGTAACTGGATTTCAAGAATAAATCAGGCTGCAGATGTGCAAGTTGATTACTGCATTTTTGAACAAGAAAGGTCTTGGTACCAGAGATGAAAAACTGCTATTTTTATCTGTTGGTAAGAGTTTCAATTTAAGTACAGACTTTGAAATCTTCATTATTATCTATTTTCACCTTTTGCATTTCTTTCTGCATTTTTACATTTCTTGCCTAATAAAGGACCCTAATCTTGCAAAATGCAACTCCTTTTGCAACTTTGTTCAGATCCAATTCTATTTAAAAAAAAAAAATAAAAATAAACAGTCATTCCACCTGTTAAAAGTGGTCCACTGTTGAGTTTTTCTTTCTTTCCATGAGTCAGGCATATTCAAAGACAATGTAATGATGAAATTCACAATTGAAAAAAAAAAAAGGCGTATTTGAGAAAACAGACTATAACTGAACATATGTAAGGTTATCATTAAGGTTAACATTATCTTATTCTTCTCATTTCATTTCGTTAAGTTTTTAGACTTGTCAGCTAAGTAACTGAGGCATATGGCTGGTTGTCCACCCCATCCCAGCTCCTTTTCTTCCAGTTTGTTCTGAGCCAAATCTAACGAACGCGGAGATTTTCAACAGTATAAAATTTCTATAGACTGAAAAGCTAGACATGAGTCCTGTCCATTAGTGTCCTACTGAAGAGAACATAACACAAAGGATCAGCACAATAAGTAAGCACATCTGTATTTCCAGAGTGCCCCTGCATATGCTGCTTCTTGTCCAGCCAATATTTGAGGGGCATAAAGACAGAGACAGGAATTTAAAATGAATGAAGGTGGAATTTTGTCTCAGGAGTGGGAGTGGAGTCTGTGGATACAGGGCTCAAACTCTAAGAAAGCAGGGTTTTCTAGTCCTGTTGCTCAGAAAACTTAGTTCTAATCTATTTTTTTTTTCTAGCTAGCAAGAGTGAAAATTGTGGATCTGACATCACTATTGCATCAGCAACCCTAAAGCCACAGTTTCTAAGCAAGGGTTGCCTGCCAATAGACTCATCTTTTAACCTTCCGCCCTATGTTCTCATCACTAACCTTTGTGCAACTCTGTAGTGAGCTGGATCAGGACAGTGAATTGCCCAGAATAAATACCGGGAATAAAAAATGGAAATAATAAGAATAAACAAAAAAGAGGTTCAGTTGGCTAAAATGTTTTAACAGATTTAGATTCACCACACACATTCCTGTGACAATACAATGATGCAGCAGAAGCATATGACTCCCCTACATGGCTTATATCAGCAAGAAGCATACCCTTTATAAATATAAACTTTGGTTTTTTTCAATTTAGAAAATGAAAAGAAACTGAGTATTCATTTATTTACTTACTTCTGACATATCATGTACCAGTAGGAGAGGAATACTAATTGTAGTAATGTCATGTGTGCAACAAACTTTGAGAATATTCCTGAGTCCCATGATTGCAGGATCCCGAGCAGTTATGTTACCAGATCTTACATTATCATCCACACACAGATGAAAAGCAACATGAATTTCAGAAAGATTTGAATGGCGTGTGATATAAAATTCTCCTACAGAATAATATAAACCAAGAAGACAAGATATCATGGTAGTGATCAATATCAAAATACAATTGTTATGCAAATAATACAGACAGTAAATATAACAACTCCTAGTCATTGTAAGTACACTACAGTTTTGTGGTACCTACTGTTCCCTTACCTTATATAGAACACAGACAGGTTATACAGAAGGCAGACACAGTTACACAACGAAGATTAGAGCAGATGCATACAGAGATAAAATTCAGAAAACTACTAATCTGAAAATCTTGGAACATTTCTGTTTTACATTTATCTTCCATGCAGTTCCCTGCCATGATGTCTAGCATGACTTGTGAGGTACCAAGACATAATAGTGCCAATACAGGCGGATACAATCTATATGTGATAGGAAACAGAGAAAAACAAAAACAGAGGAGGTGTAATACTCAAAATATATAATGAAAGCAACAAACTGCAGACAGATGTGGGAGGCGGAAATACCAAAAATGGATGGGCCAGAGTAAAGGATGCAAAAACTGTGTGGAAAATATAGAAGGTTATATAATAACTGAGGTACACCGTAGAAAAAATATGTACTAATGATCATGAGAATGACAAGTAATTCATGGAAACAGGGAAAATTACTGAAATGCTCTGAAGATGTTCATATGAAATCTTTGACAGAAGACATTTTTACACCAAGTGTTTTGCTACAAAAAGGAAAGAAATAGCAAGATGCAGTGAAATATGGGTCTCTTCAGCTTACTTTTCTATTGGAGACAGCATCTCTACGCTAGAGCCAACAGAGAAGCAGGTATGCTATATCTCTACTCTATTTAGTCAACAGATCAGTGCCCTACTTTAAATCTACTTTTGCTGGCAACACTATCTTTGCACAGGAATAGCTGAAGCAAAAATATCAACTCCTTTCTGCTGTGTGCTAAAGGGGCAATAAATCCCAGCAATGACCATCTAAAAGTAGTATATGCAATTTAAAATGTAAAATTTTAAATTTTAAAATGTAATTTGCTTATGTTAACAAGATCTAAAGTAACCATGAAAGTGCTTTTAAGAAGCCCCCATATTCAACCACAAATCGCATGTCCTTCTCTCCTTCACTACTGGGCATTCCTCTTCAAATCCCAAAGAAGATTTTCTTACTAAAATGACAATATATATAAGATATATTTCTTCTTGTAGAGGAATAGATTTGTACACTCTAAGTTAAATATATTTTAAATGCTTTACAGAACCAGAATAATGCCATACAAATGGTTATGTTAGGAAAAAAAAAAAAAAAAAAATTTAATTTCCATCTTACTTCCAAGGGACTGGAAGATCATTTTCCCCCTCAAATTCCAAAAAGAATTTTTAGGCACAGAGACACTAACTCATTTGCTCCAGGTCACATGACAGAGATGGTAATAAAGCTGGGAACAAAAAACAGATGTCCTGACACCGAGCTCCCTGCCTTACCCACAAGAGCATCCTTGTTCTCTGATTGAGGTCAACTCAGATTTAGTTTATAATTTATGTCCTGAATTTAGAGCTAAAAACCTGAATTTAGAGCTAAAAATATGCATTTATAAAACACAATTTGCTATAAGAGAAGGAGGGGAAAAAAAGCAGTTTTTGCAGGAATTCACCTGGCAAAATATTTGACTGGTTTCGTTCAATATTCTTGGATTTATCTTCATTCCCATTATTTTTGTTTCCTGTATATAAACATATAGTACAAATATTAAACACATATGTATTAATTATGCTATGGCATACAACTTTGTACTGCAAGGATATGTGGATTTAATTTTTATCATAAAGCTGGGAAAAATAAGGAAGGAACAGGAAGTATTTTTGTTTTCTCTGACTGACAGTGAATTGAGTCTTATTTCAAATCATTAGCTTTCTAATAAAATCGCACTATGATACTTCTTCATTCAGACAAAATAAAATGCCATCTACTCAAACATAAAAGTAAACTTTTCTAATTACCTCCACAACTACCTAAGACTTTAAATAAATTTATGTAAAACTAGCATTACAAAAACAACTTTCAGATTTTTTTGAGACTACATGCAAGTTGCTAGGAAAACTTGCTTCTCTATGTACTGCTATGCATCTATTCAAATTACTGACATATTTAAAGCACAGAAGTAGGTCTCTCCAAGAAAAAGTTTCGTGATGTACAAGTACCGCCATAACAGCATGTGATCAGAAAATTTCTTGGGTATTGGCAAATATAACAAGGAAGTAAACCATTCATAATGATTTGGCCACTACTAAAAAATATTCATATTTTAGTACTCATATGTAAGAAGGAGAAGTCCTAATTCTTCTTCTGCAAATGTTAAAGCTGTACATGGAAATAAAAAAACCCCATCAAGTTAAATTGTATCTGTATGTTGCTACAGAGTTTAAACTGCAGAACAGGATAAGCAAAACAGCCCTAAATATTTTCCATGCTGTAATAGTGGGATCAGAAGCTAGTTCCTTTTTATTTTATTTTTAATAATTAGGTCTGTTATGTCAGCAAACACATCATGTGAAAATGCAAACAGAAAATTTCATGCAAATTTATGTCATTTTTTTTCAGTTTCCTTATCTATAAAATGGAATATTCTGACTTACAGATGAAGCGAAATCACCTTACCTATAACCATAAATGTTCAGCTGACCACTATTCTATTTCAAGAAAAGTAATTTTGGTTGTCACTGACTATGATGCCTTTTTGACTTACTGCTACGCTGTGCTCTGGCCTTAAGTACAACCTTCTGGATAATTTCAAGTTGTTCTTGAATTCCAGGAAAATGGAAATCCGTGCATTCTTGGCAAACAGTTGCAAAATCTGTGGAGGGGGGAAAGAAAAAAAAATCACATCATAAGGTATGCTTGATAATATGACATAATTCTGTCCTACTTTTCAAGTAAGGCCAGTTGTAACGGCAAAGAAAACAACGCAGTCAACACTCTTTGTATTCCACTTAAAATCTTAAATGATTTATAGCAGAACGAGAACACTTTTTGAAGTAACTGGACTAGTGGAAATAAATTTTCAAATAGTACTGTTACTCTTCAGAAATAATCATGTATACAGACCAAACAAACGAGTAACAGCAATAACATTTAAGTGCATTAACTTATTATCTTCTGCTTTAAGAAGATGTTCGCTAATAACAGTCTTTCCATTTGAGACACTTTATTAAAACACATATAATAGATATTTTCAAAAGCAACTATTGCACTCATTTCACAGAACAAGTAGGAAAGCTATTCATTAAATAAATAAACAGCAAATCTGGAAAGCTACAAACACAAACATTTCCTTTCAGTTCTCAAAATACAGACCTGAAAGCTAAAGAAAAATACTATCATCTGGAAAGAGCTTAAAGTTCCATCTCCTTATAAGGAATTCCAAGGTTAGGTTTTGAAAAAATATACTGATAATTAGGATCTTATCATACAGTATCTGCAATTAGTGTTTTGGTGCCCAACTTTGTTTCCATGCAAGTCAATGGAAGCCAAAACAAGTCATTAGGAAGAAGCTGGATTACATAATTGCTACTTACTTCTCATTTGAGGGTATCTACTCTAATCTTCCATAAAGTATTCAAAGTATTCCAATTGCCTATCTGAAGAACATCACACAGTCCTGTGAACAGGTTGTTACTGGAATAGGTGAATTATAGCAAAAGTCAAAATGTTTTGAAACAACAGTCTGAATGGAAGTAGAGTATGACTTCTACTAGTAGAACTGAAGTATGGAAGTAAAATTAAACTTAAATTTTCTGCTCAATGCTGTTTCCTAGAGATGTCTACTGGCACCAAGTACTATCAAGATCCAATTTCAAAAGTATAATCTTGAAAGACACAAAGATTGCCCAGAAACATATTGAGATGCTGGCTCTCCTTTTCTCTCATATGCAGGCTCTCTTTTTCTCTCATAGAGTTTACTACTGCCCTCTGTCAAAAGCTCGTATTCTCACCACAGAGCAGACAGAAGGAGCAGAAAGAGGAAGAATTCCCCAGACCTCAGTTGCTGCCTGCAGTCATTCAAGGTCTTAATGCAACCACATTCATTTGGTGATTTAAAGTAACACACTCAACTAGGTCAAAGGAGCCGAGACATGATACTGATTCAGTTCTCAGACATTTTTACAAAGAAGGATGGGGTAGACAGGGTAGACGATATAGAGGTTAAGTTTGCCAAAATTCCCTTAGAAATCAAAGTCTGAGTGTTAAATTTCAGAGATCATGATACATTTACAGTTCAACAATATTACTTATTAACAGTATTACTAATATGTCTTACATTTATGAACCCAGATTTAGAAGAAAATTTTAGAATAAAAGCAACCTGGAAATTACAAACAGCACACATGCACATATAATTTTTACCAATAGTCCTCCCTTTACAATCCTATTTTCACACTGTATCAGACTAGCTCATGCTAACCTCCCGACCTCCTCTCCAGTTCTTCCAAGAGTTCTTCCAAGGCAAATGACAAGCCTGTTGTTTTATGGAAGGTACAATGCTGGAGATTTTAAAAACACATATTTTAACACATGTACAATCAATTTGAAGTCTTAGCTTTGAGAATTTAACTCTGATCTTTGCAAACAGATTTCAGTACGCTAGACATACATTAGAGTTTCAAGGCTCATGGAAAGTAAATTGATTTAAGAGAGGCAAATCAACATTACATAGTCCACTCAAAACACATTAGCACTTCTGAACTGCAAAAGTCAGGATAGAGACCAGGAATATCAGTTCAGTTCAGTTCATCAGTTCAGATTATTTAGCACAAATCTATCCCTGTTCTATCCTTTCATGCAAAACAGGAGGTTCTTGAGCAAATTTTAATTTTACAAGGAATACTTTTGGGAGCGAAGACAGCAGATGTTACGGAGTGACATTTGTGTTCACTGACATGATATACCCCATCAGATGACTCACCTCTTTTGATGCCACTGTATGAACTTATACGGTTATCAACTAATAAAACTAGGCCACAGAGAGAAGTTGAATAGAGAGACATTGCAGTTTGAAGTCTGTGAAGTTTTACTCCACTTCGATGATTACGCTTATGTTTACAGAAGTCTAACATATCAGCTCTCAGTAATCTTAAATTATGCATGGTCTTCAACTGAGCTCCTGTATGAAAAGCAAATTCTAAAATCAGTGAAATATAAAATGATTTTAATACATACAGTAAGGCAAGAAACTTGGAATTGTATTAAAGCAATTTTGTCAGAGATTACAATGTTTCTCTAAGTCCTGTGAAAAAGACCAATAAGTGAAATAAAAGTTCTTAACTAGTTTTTAATTGTTAATTTTTTAATATAAGCAATTAAGTAGATTTAGTAAGAATACAATATTTTCACAAAGTGAGTCACAGAATCACAAAATGTTTAAGGTTAGAAGGGACCTCAGAGGTCATCTAGTCCAAACTCCTGCTCACACAGGGTCACCTAGAGCATGTAGCATAGGGCTGCGTCCAAGCGAGTTTTAAAGATCTCCAAAGAAGGAGACTCCACAACCTCTCTGGGCAGCCTGTTCCACTGCTCTGTCACCCTCACTGTCAAGAAATGTTTTCTCAAGTTCCTGTGGAACTTTTGGTGCCTCAGCTTGTGGCTGTTTTCTCTAGTCCTATCGCAGTCCAACACTGAAAAGAGGCTGGCCCCATTCTCCTCACTCCCTCCCTTGAGGTATTTATAGACACTGATCAAATCCATTTTCCTAACATATTATTCACTGTTCTGTGCATAGATCCTCTTTTTCAAAATGAGAAATTGTTTCCGTAAAATAATTAGTGAACTCCAAAATCCTAAACTGAGGTTCCAGTTACAGAAATAAGTAGATTTTTTATGACCTAAAAATAGTCCTTGCTGACCAATATGAAAGGATAATGAGTGGGATTTGTAGGATTAAAGAATATCACAATTTATCAAATACAGTTGTTTCCTTCGAAGATCTTTCCTTCGAAGATAAAGGCATTAGAAAATAAGTAATAAATAATTAAAATTGAAAAAAACCTACCTGCAATTCCTTCCTTCAAGTTTTAAGCTGTTCATCTTCTCAGTTTCTATCCAACATTATCTGTGCCTTTTTCACTTCTATTTATTGCTGATGCTATGTTAATAAGATTGCAATAAACAGTCATGGCCTTTTCCTTGCTTAACTGATGTGATTTTCTTAAAGATACTCTGAATAAGATGCAAAGCTTTCAAAGGCACTGAAAACAACATCCTTTATGATTGTTTCCTTTGTCTTACTGGAATCTCTCTGATAAGAGTCAATAGTATTTCTCATTGATAGTACTCATGAAGAATTACATTTGGCAGTTCTGTTAATGTCTTGGTGGAATATTTAAATGGAAAAAAAAAAACATAAATAAGTACTCAAATTTAAGTGAGGAATCACAAAATCAGAGTGCTTTTGGCAGTAGAAGACTCAAATTTTTCATTCACATTCAAGGTGAATATAATGTTATTTATGAGTGACTTCACTGATTTATTGGGGCTCCTCTCAGGCTTCATCTCTGTAGGAGGAAAAGTGATGGAACGAGGCCCAGAATGAATAATGTCATCATTGCCATTTCCAGAAATAATTAACCTTCAGAGAACACTCATATAAATAATCGTTCTGCAAAAAAAAAAAAAATTATCCTCTAATTGAGGGAGAATCAGTGATACAAATAAATTTGTTGTGAACTTCCAAACACTGGTGCATGATAAGTTTCATAGAACCACAGTAAGATATCCACTATTCAAGTGAAAAACACACATCTTAATAATTAATCTTAGCAGTTCAATTGCAGCAAACCTTGTCACACAATTTAGGAATCTTTGTCCCAACCACTATTGGGTTGGGATGCTATTAGATACATTTCTTCATGTATTGACAGGAAAAACATCTTACAATAACAGTAATTTGGCAATGCCGTATTACTGAGTCCTTAGACTGAGTTTACTCAGAAGGAAACATTGAAATATAGTGAGCATAACTAAGACATTAAGAATCCAGTTGTCATCCTTATCTTACTAATGATGTATATACCTATATCTTATATCTCATCATACTTTTGCTATTACGTGGGAAGTTACTGATGACTTTACAAGACCAATTTTAGTAATGCAAAATCTGGGTTCTACATTTGTGTAAACGAGATCTTGTGTTATACCATGATGAACTCAATATATAATTTTACTACGGTTAGCAACTGGATAATGAATTGCATTTGCTTAGCTAAGAGTTATAATCTGTGAAGAAGAAACCATAGATTCATTCACTTCTGAGCTGAATATTCATCTCAATTTTTTTTTTTCTAAGATAGTAATGGATTCTAGGGAAGTAAATTTCCCTACTGACTTCATAGGACTGTCATCATGATGACTGAAATGTTGGAATGCTTGAAGATCTTTAATGACATTCATGTTCTTAATCAACATGTTGTTCTATGCCTTCCTATGCAGGGACAGACAAGAATCTGTCCTTATCCCCCTAAAAGGAACAAAAACTAACTCTTAATAGTATTCCATCCCTAATAATAACTCTGTGTGTGTTATATTTATTTAGTAGAGGTGGATTTTTTTCATTCGTACTATCTATTTTGTATTAAAGTGGAAGACTGCATTGAAGCATTTCTTATATATCTGCACTTGCATTGTTTTTCTCAAGGGAAGAGTATCTATAGAAGACTAATATGACCAACAAAGAATGAAAAATAACATCTTGATTCAGGTTACACCTCATCATTACTGGATAATATCAACCTACATCATCGATGAATAAAAACACACTATTTTATTGTTCCCTCATAGAAGGGAACTGTTTTAACATCTCTATATGTGATGTGTGTATGTACAGAAATATAATACATATCACTTTGCAAGTCTTGCCTCCATAGAATTATAAATATATCAGATATTTCTGTGTCTGCAAGTTGTAGGAATTTCATACATCAAGGATTACTGTCCACACTTTTCATCATTTTTCCTGAGGTATATATGTAATATTATATTGATCATTTTGTCTAAGTTAAGTGCAGCAGAGTGCAATCTAGCTTTTAACTTAATTATTTCTCTGTGATTTTATCTAGGATTCTACTTTGTAATCTTAATTTTAAAGCATATGTATCAAATTATTGTTTGTCAGAACTGCTAAATATCAAATAAAACTTTAATATCAAAAACAACCAACCAATAAAATGACCCTTAGCTCTGGAAGAAAAAAAAAAAGAAAAAAAAAAAGGGTGCCATTACAAAGAGCCAAAGTTGATCGATCTTTCAAATGGAACAATGAGCAATCTACAGCACAGTATTGATGCTGAATTTGAACTATTCTGTAATGCTTTTATTGTTACAAAAAGATTCTTGAAAACTTGATTTCCTCTGACAGTAAACTAGGACAGGTTTGTGAAAAGAAGATCGTAGTAAAAGTGGCAGTTCAGTGACACATGTACTACTACTAGAGTCAAGACTTCATGATGGACCTTTGGACCAAAGGCTATGGAAAACTCACCGAACAAAAAAAGCATGATAAATTTACATTTGAAGTGCTGCAGTCCTCTGTTTTGCTGCTTTTTAAAAGATAGCTATGCCACAGACTTTGTAATATCAGTAGCTTATTTTTATTTGTTTGGTTTTTTTGTTTGTTTATTTATTGTGGTTGCTCCTTTGTAAATAATAAATTCTTTAATTCCCTATCACACTGTCTCTGAAGTTCTTAAGCATAATTAAGAACTCTCTTAGATGCATATCTACTACAAAAATATGTCAAGGTGGCTGTGGGCTTGAGAGGATTGCAATAGTAAGCCCTAAGAGCAATCCAACAATGGAATGACCCTGCCATATAATGTGTGAAAGCTTTGCACAAAATCTGGCTCACCAATAGGGTTTCAGCTTCATGGGAAGCTTTTTTAAAATTTGGACTTAGACCAAAATATGCTGAAGTTTACAAAAAAAAAAAAAAAAAGAAAATGAAAAAAAGA
>JAVCKT010004826.1:0-13044 GCA_032273925.1 Rhynchotus rufescens
TACTGGGGAGCCCAGAACTGGACACAGTACTCCAGATGTGGCCTCACCAGGGCTGTGTAGAGGGGGATGATCACCTCCCTCAACCTGCTGGAGATGCTCTTCTTAATGCACCCCAGGATCCCATTGGCTCTAGCAGGGATGCCCAGAGCACAGGGCACAGAGCGGCATCCAGGCATGTTTGGAAGATCTCCAGAGAAGGAATTCAGATGCTCACAGGTCACTCTGGGCCTCCTCGGGTCTTCCTGGCAGCGTACAAAGAGGAGCTTCTTAGAAACTCAAGGCAAGGGGTGAGGGGCCACCACCAGCCTCTTTTTCTTTGCCCTCCTCTTTTTCTTTTTCAGTTGCCCAGTCTCATCTTGGCATAAGGCACACAGTTCCCTTTGCACTTACCATCATTGTTATTCAACATTCAACAAAGGATCTCGAAGAGAAAAAGAAGTGAATATCCAACACTGTGTGATGCTAAGAGGGCAGCACACCCAAAATCCTCAGAGAGAGACACCCTGAGGATCATGAGGATCACTCCTCAGCCCACGTGTCGGATACGGCGACGTAACAGGGAGCCATTCCCCTCCAGCAGCTTGGCGCCCGCTCTTCCCTCTAGCATAAACTTCCTCACACTGGAGATACAAAAACTTTGAACCTGAAAAGCTTCCGAACCGCTGAGCTTCACTGTTTGGAAAGGCAGCGTGGGGTTTGAGTGCTACAAACGATAGCTCAATTGTACACAGAGCCCATAATGAGCCTGTGGACAAAAGTTAATTAAAATTTGATCAGCCCCTTCGTAGTTCTAACAAAGTGATGCTGCTCAAACAAGATAGATGTCTGCAAGCTGTCACAACAGCCTTGAAGCCATCCAGAGGTCTGTGAGACAGTTTATAGATATGCCTAAGTATAACAAGGGAAAATAGCTACATGCAGCAGCACTCGGATAAAACTTCAAGGCCACGCAACTGGCAGAGGCAAGAGGGAAAAAAAAGGGGTGAGAAAAAAGACGGAAAAAAATACTAACATAAAAATGTTCTGCCAGCAAGGAAGCTGCTTACCAGCTTGTGCCAGCTTCGGCCCAACTCCAGGCCGGGGTCAAGCTGATGCTCGTCAGCTCAGGGAATTGCACAGAGACTGCATTAATCTCCTCGGTGGAGGCTCCCGCAGGTTGTTTGAACGGACTGGAGGCGAGACAACAGCGTGTACAGGGCGGGAGGGAAGGCGAAGGGTCACAGTGACTCCAGGCGAGACTGCCCAGGCCTTAACACTGCTTTCCACGAGAGCAGCTCTCAGGCCCTTCAGAAAGGAAACACTTTTATAGGATTTACATTTACACGCTGATTACAAGCAGCCACCTGCCTGCTGCTGGTTTCCAGTCCGGCCCAGGCGACAGGGGCCCGCAGCCCGTGGCCGGGGCAGCGAAGCCGGAGGGAGCCGCGTGGGTCCATGTGGAGCCTCCGCTTCCCGCCCGGCTCCCCATGTCCGCGCGGCGGGGCCGGCCAGGCCCGAGCTTCTCCCTTGCTCAGCGAGCGAGCACGCCTGGAAAAGCGGCTGCGCGGGCACTAAAGAAGGGCTATGTCTGTGACGGGGACTAGAGCAGCACTGAGGATCTATTAACGCGCTCTCTAAGGCGGCTCCTGGCGGTTTGTCCTGTCCCTCTGGCTCTGTTTGGTGCTCCCCGGAGGAGGATCCTAACCCCAGATGTGGACACTATGCAGCCGCACGGGTGACAGGCTGGTCCTACCTCACACACGGGCAGGTCTCCCCTGACCTGAGGCGCTGCCTCCCGGGCCTTTTCCCAAATCCCCGTCTCTCCATCGCCACTCTGGCCCTTCTCTCCTATGAGATGCATTCATAGGCACAACCAAGACAAACTGCAATGCCAAATAATTGCCCAAGTGTCGCACACGGGGCAGATTGAAGGATTATGCTCCATGCAAGGTACAGTGCTGGGGGTTATTCCAGCATTTCCGATGCCTAGATGTGTCCGTGGCACGGGCCGGCACTGCCTGCTGCACTGGAGCGACAGGAGAAGAGCCCGGGCTCGGGGGGCTCAGCCTGCGCAGGGGGGTAACGCGCTGGGTGCGACGGCGCCGCTGCCCCACGGCCGCAGCCGCTGCCCCACGGCGGCTCCTGCCCAAAGGAGGGCGTGGAGCTCAGCGCCAGGGCCAGCGCGGTCCTGGTCCTGGTCCTGGTCCTGGTCCTTGTCCTTGTCCTTGTCCTTGTCCAGCGCACCCGGCCTCCCCGACGCCCGCGCTGCCTTCTCCTGACACAGGAGCTTGGCTGCACGAAGATCCGTGAGCGAAGTGCCGAGGAGGAACCACGTGTATCTTCTCCTCTCAAATTTACCATGACCCATACGTATGATATGGGTCCGGCTTGTATCAGACGAGGCCCCAAAAGCAAGAAATCCATTTTCAGAGGCGCTGGGGTGCTTTCAGAGATGCCAGTGGCTGCAGCAAGGCTTGATTAACACTGAATATTGAATGCTTGATACCCGCTCGGGATTAAGCACACCTTATTTTTATAAATACACTGTTGTTATAAAAACACTTATTTTGGGGCCTCAGCAAAGCCCGGCACAATGCTGAAAACCACTTTATTTCGACACATCCTCTGAAACAGGGCATTCAAGTAGGCAGAGGTATTTAGAGAGTGTGGACCTTCTGGTGAGCATTAATGGCTAGGCTTGAAAGCGGGAGACTCTTGCCTCTAAATACAGAATCTATCAGACAGTGTTAACAGCTGAGAATTACAGGACCCAGATTCCAAATGAAGACAATGGGAGACAGGCTCAGGCAAAAAAAAAAAAAAAATCAAAATAAAGTATTTTCTTTCCTTCTAAATTTCAGTTGGAACTAGCTAATTAGACAAAGGCCTTGACAGAAGAGAGGCTTTTTTCCTTTCTTATTTACAGCACATCTTGCAAGAGTCAGCCTTTGGAAGGTTTCTGCCAACTGCTAAATCAGTTAAACGCATCACAAACCTATTTTCCTTGGTTTTTTTTTTACACAATTACATAGGGATGGAATTGTTACTTGCTTTTGATTTTTTTTTTTTTACAGGCTGCTATTGTGCCGAATTAAGTGTATACAATAAAGCTTGAATACACTTACTGAAAAACTGTATAATGTCCTTGTGATTCATTGTGTTCTGCTGAATGCAATCTGACATCTCCATATTTTTTTCCTGAAAGATTTTATTTGACGGCTGGATGGCACGAAGAGTGGAGATTTTTCTAATTCAGAACATATAATATCTATTTTTAAGCTCCCTGATTGAAAACAGAATTCTATCACCTCTCTTCCCTGCCCTGAAATCCCAATAACCTTCTATTGTTTTTAAACTTCCAACTCTGTTCACCAACAAACTGGAATGCTGTGGTTAACAGTCAGCAGGCTCAACACCCATCTACCACAAATCCTCACGTGCATCACTGTGTTTTGACGATCAAGAAAGTGAGGGGAAACAACAAGCATCACCAAGTACTTTTTCGGGAATACAAATATCCTGAAGATTATTTTTAAATAATTTTAGAAATCCAAATCTATACAATGCAATAAGTTGATGCAAAGCTGATTTCTTTTTTCTTATTTTCAAAGAAGCTACTCTTCATGAATGCAGTGCACAGATTGATAATGTTAACAAGAAATGTTACTGAGAGTTACATTGAAACTAAAACCCAATTACTAAGACTTGAAGGTCCAGAGTCCACAGAAGAACTGGATCACAACTACACGCAATGAGCACTGAAAAACACACACAGTCTGCTGTAAGTCTTGAGATTTAACAAGGATCAGACATTTAGTAGCTTACTAGAATAGTTATTTAATGATCCTTTCAACTCAAGCCTGACATTGGCTTTTACGTGCTCTTTACGCTTAATGGGCTACATATTCAGAAGATCATGGGCAAGTCATTTATTTTTTCCCAGCTAATGGGAATATCAGATGAGGGACTGAGTGTAACTCCCAAAAACATCACACCATGGCTGAAATGCTGCCTTTTCCCATACTCCACGTGCATATCCCAGTAGGTCTGCTGCAGAACGTGGCTCGTCGCACCAGCCGTACTTCTCCCACAGCAATGCAGGGGGAAGGCCTGGACTTGCTGAGGAAACGTTCCCAGGTTCTCTCACAGCTCCTGCCCCAGGAAGGATGTAGCCCCAGAGAGAGCTCTGCTCTGAGGCAGTACAGCCCTTCTCACATCCCACAAGCACAACGCAGAAAAGGCTTCAAGGGAATGACAGTCTTTGCTTTCTTCAGGAGTCACGGCTGACAACAGAATGCAAGCGTGGACATACTCAGGAACGGAGATTTCGTTATGAGGAACACACAATTTCCTTGCAGATTTGTGTAACTCTGCCAGAGGGACCAGAGCTGATTCTGGCAGGATCTGTCCTGGATCTGGAGGGATCTCTCTGCTGCACCATGAGCACCCCGTTTCCCCCCTGCAAACCAGCCGCGTCTCCATGTGCCACCTCCAGGGACCTCTGCACTCCTCGGCTTTCTGAAGGTTTAGTATTTTGGCATATAATATGGCATATGATAAATTATATGGCATATAATACCATAATGGCAATAAATTATATTAATATGGCATATAATAAATTATAATATTATAATTTGGTCTTGACAACCAAACCAAAAAGCAAGGATGGGAGGTGCAAACAAATTCAGACATCCAACTCCGTCACCGCTTGCTCTGAGGAGAGTCAAACCTTTCTCTTCCTCCACTGTTTGAATATGTGCTTTTCTTTTCCTCCTGCAAAAAAAAATTCACAAGCAAAATGTTCCTTCATTAAGGACTTCTTTCAGATTTAACAACTGACCAAAAACATTAGGGGACAATTTTACTGGATTATCTTGAACAACACAAAATAATTTACCTGTCAGTTATCATCATGTCATTCTGCATAATGAATTTAAGTTTCATTAAGTCTCAGAGCTCTAAACAACTGAAGAAAAAAATATGATATGCAGACCCTGAATTCAATCCTTTCAGGACAGAGCCCTTTAAATTCTGTCAATATACCACAAACTAGGAAATGACCTGCAAATTATCAGATAGACCAGTAGATTTTATCCTGTCTCAAAATCAAAAGGATGCCCCAAATTTGTAATTTTATGCAAGCAGCCACCTGCAATTCAGCCACCTGTGTCACCTGCAAGCAGCCTTTTGCAATTTTGATGTGTTCAAACAATTCAAAGAAGAACTTCCATGCAATGAGAGATATGTAATGCTCCCATTTATTCTCCAAAAGAGCAAAAGACTGTAAGAGGTCGCATTGTCCTCATTATTATTCATGACTTAATGAAAAAGGGAAGGAAAGAAAGAAAAAGGAGTAGGAGAAAAGGCCAACAGCAAGCGCCCACAGCAGTGATTTTGACAGGGGAGTTTGGGGGCGCGGGGGGGCCCGGGCGGTGCGTGGGGTGTCCGGCTCGCGCTGCAGCTGTGGGGCCCTGTGCGTGGGAACCCAGCCGCCCCTCAGGCGGCTGCTGCCCCAGCTGCCAGCCCCACCGTCCGCCCCCCAGCCCGCAGCAGCACAGGCTACTCACTGCTAGCAAGGCAGGTCCTGAAATGCTTTGGTTTTTTCTAACTAACAGCACTTTGCTGAAGTTGCTAAAGGACTTTGCAACAACTTGGTGTAGCAGAACAACATACCAGTGCAACAGAAGTGGACCAGCCAAACAAGTCCTCCCTGTGGCCCACGTCCTGCTAACGCCTTGCTGCTAAAGCCTCTGGCGGTTCAGTGCAATGGAAGAGCAAGGCAACCCCACACTGCTGATGCTCTTCACAGGAAAGTGGCAAATAGCACAGCCCAAACCCTGGGTTAGGCCAGATTACAGAGAAATAGCAATGGGAGATGTGCCTGTTAACCCAACCTTTAACGGCAGCTCAATCCTTTGGATGGAAAATTTCCACTCCTTTGAACTCCTGGAGTTGGAAGGCATCTGCTAAATGCACTGCTCAGGATGAAACATTTTTAAATCCTTCCCCTCCCTCTGGATTTTCACCCAAACTACTGGTGCAACAAGGAGCTTGTCCCAGCACCAGCACATTTCCTAACTAAATACTGAAATCAATATCATTTCAAACGTGAACTTCCTGGAATATTTAAGTAAGTAAGTCATTCATTTTATTCCTTCTTAGCATGGGGTTTAACTTGACACGATGTGCTGTTACTCCCACAAAAGATTTAATTTGTATACACTTATACAGCTACTGTCATTCTTCAATTGCATTAGAAAACAAGAGGCTAAGCTGACAAGATGAAGTATTCAGGCACCGTATGACAGACAAAGTATAATATTGAAGCAGGCAGATTAGATTATTAGACTAGACAGGACTGGAGAGAGGGAGTTTTTAGTCTGCCACGCTATTTGTCAGATTTTGGGTATGGCATCACACAAGTTTCCTTCCTTCCATGCCAAAAAAAAAAAGCCCAAACCAACCAACGAAAATCCCTTTAAAAAATTATAAAAGCTCAGAAACAACCTTCCCTATGTCCTCTTTCTGGAAGGGTTTTTAACCTAGATCACTCCACTGACCTGGTCCCAAGTTCAGATCCACACGCAACTGGGAGAACAACAAGCCATGGCCATGCAAACGCAGCGGCCAGGAGAGACCAGAACCCTTGAAACCAGATTTTCCACCAAAGAAAACATATTGTTAAGCTATGCATTATATTTCCCCATACTTAAAACAAGGAATACGCCGAATACAATAGCTTGCATAAGCAGCAGCACATGCTGTGGGATTTCTGTGCGGCCGGGAGAGCTGGAAGCGTTCTCCAGTTTGCTGGTGCAGCTTCAATTGCAGCAAATTGAATTAAACTCTCCCCGGGGGCAGCCCTCTGCAGCTCCGCTCCTCCTTTCCCGAGCAGCTCCAGATGTAGGAGGGGGACGGGTTTTGTTCCTTCCCGAGGCCTTCCACACGCACAGCTGTGCTTCCATATTCATAGGCGGAGGGGAGCTTCAGACCTGCACTGATTTTAGCAGTGCAGGTCTCTCTGGTGCCTCCTTGCCTGGCAACAGCGAGCAACAACTCAGAAGAGATGGACAGAATGAACCTGAACAGCTCCTGAGCAATGGGAGGGTTAGGACATCGCAGCCCAAAGCTACATGCACAGGGGCTCTTCCCTCTCCTCCTCTCCTATCCAGAATTTGCCACCTGCCTAAGAGCTCTTCCTTGCTCTTCCTTCCGAACACCTATTTGGCCCAAGGCACTAATTAGACCTTCTTTTCTAATTCCTCCAGTATCCTGAACTTCTGTCATCAGAAGGAACCATCTTCCCGGGCTGGGTTCACCAGTTCCCCTCAGTGACTGGAAACTCATCCATAAGCACCACCACTCACTGGCCTGAACTCTGGATCTCACTTAGGCTAGGAGTGGCAGAGCTCAAACAGCCCCAATTATGGTGCACAATTCAAGTTCTGTGATCATTTGTTTTTTTAAATTTAGGCTGGTCATAGGCCTATAATTTAAATATTAACATAAATACATGTTTAAATAAAAAGGTATAAAATATGTTTATATTACATATAAAATGTTTATATAATATATAGTATATATTTAGTATGTATATGTGTATGCCTGTATAGAGATCCACACACACACAAAAAAATGTGTGTTTTTTTACGCACTCAGCTCAGTGCGTAACTGATCTGAATCTACTGAACTTGAGCAGCTTAATTTGCCTTGTTTGGGGCCTGCTAATAAAACTCATCTGAATTTACAACACGGTCAACACAGAACTGTTTTGCTCACAGAAAGTGGGAATTTACCTGTGATCTGGGGACATCCAGGAGCCTCCACCGCAGAAATTCAACACGGTATTGTCAGAGTGAGCGTGGTAGTAGCACTGGCACATAGGTGCCAAATCACTCTACTGGTTTTATTTTTAATACTAAGTCAAATACACTTATTCATAACCTTTCTTCAGATCCTAGTGGCAACTGTGAACGCATTAAACTTTGCTTTCTCTGTTCAAGATGTCTATAAAACCTGTAGGTGGAATTATAGCCCAGTAGCACAAAGCTTGGTGGATGTTTCCCCTTATCAGTAATAATGAGGTGGACAAGAACAAAGCTGACCTAGGGATTTCAATACAGAAACTTTAATTGAAAACCTAAGCAATACTGTGCAAACGCATGCTCTCATGTCAATATAATAATGGCATTCTTATATCTATTAATAAGTATAGATCTGCTGATGGATTCTTGGCTGATGGGGCATCATAAAATGAATTATATTTCTTCTTAAACAATACAATTAACTCTTAATGAACCTTTCTCTTTTCCCAGTAAATTCAATTTTGTCTAATCCTGGGTTTTATGGTAATGCTGAGCTCATTAAAATGTTACTTAAAACTCATTAAAATGCACACTGAGAGGTAACAGCTTCATTACGGTAATATGCTGTAAAAAAAAAAAAAGAATGCTTTATTATCATTTAATTGTTTGCAAAACCGAATACATCTGCATAGTGATAAGGTTCACAGGATATTTTCAGTAGTACTCAATAATTAAGCAGTTCAGTAATTAAAAATGCATTTTCTAAAAATAATTTTATGTTATTGCTTATTCCCTGTTGTTTCTTTCAACTGGGAGAAGTTCTCATTTTGACACAGTTTACAGAACCAAGTGGAACAGTAATATCTGCATTGATACTGAAAGACATGTCAGTTTAATTTCTTGGTAAATGCTGTTTCATAGCAGTAACCTAAAATTGCCACCAACGTCTTTTATTATTTTAGATGACAAATATCCAACTTTTATAACCGAGTCATAAGATATCCATCCAGCTATTATTTCATCAAGAGGGATAAGCAGAAATGATGTTGGGACCTCTCAAGCCTGAAACCTTACTATATATATATATACATCTGTATATTTTTAATCATCTATTGTTGTCATACATTGGCACAAGACACCATAGCTGATATTTTCCGGGTAAGCAGGAGCCTACCCGGACCCTGGTAGGAGGCTGAGGCCCTTCCCATTGGGAGCGAGATGTTCCTGAAGTGCTGTGGCCTCACGCATTGCTTTCTGTCTTTGCCTATAGACAAGAGCTGTCCTAGCTCAAGGGCAAATATATTGGGAAAATATAGAGAGTATATCAGGTCTGTTTTTAATATATTGTTTTTCTAGTAGCAGGTAAAAATATATTAAGGAAACAAAGCTGTTGTATCTTCTCAATAAGCTCTGTACTAAATGAGTCTCTAGCATCCCCTATTTGCCCCCATGACACTGTATGGAACATATTTTGCTAATTAAGATTTAAAAAATTATATTTTTACAACAAAATAAAGAGAGAATTCCTATCCATTGCCAGAGTATGCAGTGGATACTGCATCACTCTTGGATGTGAAAAATCAAGCTTTGGAGAAGAGAGTCATGCAAGCAGCTTTCTGAGGTGATAGCATTTAAGACTGCTTAAAGTGTTAATACCAACTACTGCTCTTTCCTCATGTTTTTCCAGGGCAAATATTATTTCTATGCAATATATATTTTTTTTCAAACATACATGCACCACAACACAGCCAATGCTTTCAGCCCTGCTGTGAAAAGTTGCTTGGCTAGTATGATAAAGAGACAACTAAGCTTAAATAGGGATGCAGCAGGTTAGGCACAGGGCACAGGGTAGGTGGGACAACACAGAGACATGTGGTCTGTGGGCTTTAGCCTATGTAATACTGGAAAAAGGGAAGAGCAGATCAGAACATAAAGAACCAAAGTAAAAAGCAAGGTGCTAACAGCAAGGTGATTAAGATTTTCAGCAATTACCGTTGCCTACATTAAAACAAACAAACAAAGAAATACCCACAAAAATACCACCCGTATAAGAGCATCCCCACGGTACAGAACTAGTTCAAGAATTAAATTTTGAGGTTTACCACAGATTTCCTGGGTCAATCTTGGCAATTAACTGAACTCAATTCCCAGACATAAACGGATGATCAGCTTTCTTCTGTTCACCTATTTGAGTAATTTAATAAATTGCTGTCTCAAAGATTTTACAGTCTCCCTTATGCACTCTGCATAGTTCCTGGCACAGAGAGGCAACTGGCATTTCTATCAAATACATCAAAATAAAACACATCAAAATAAAACAAATACAGGGCAGTTACTCAGTGAGACATCAGTGTGTGGGCTGAAAATTGCTATTTAATACAATAAGTCAGCTCATATTTCTAAATCTGCTTTTGATAAGTCTTTAACAAAGCAGGCCCTTTTGCTGGAGATGTGCATTGCTGTTTTTATAATCATTTACATTTCGTGTTTTGAGCCATTTCAAAGGAAAACAAATAACGTGTCTTTTTAGCCAAGTAAACAATCTCTCATTTTATCTTTATTGCACACTCCAGCAGATAAGTTAAGCCATTTCTCTCAAACACTCCACAAGATGACTGGAGATAAATAACTTGCAAAATAAGTAACTGACATAATAAGTATTAATGTAGAAAACTCTCTCCATTGTACTTCCATGTATTGACTAAGAAAAATTAAATGAGATACCATAAATATAAAATGGAAGATCTATGGTACACTAGCAAGAAAAAAAAAAAAGAAAAAAGGTAATTACATATTATACTTGCTAGTTTTTTTTTCCTACATAAGCACTAAACTGAAAAGCCAGCAACAAACGCTATAAAATGACTAAAAAAAATTAGTTCTAGTGTCCCAGTTTTCAATTGCTTTATATGGGAGGCATGATGAGCCTTTTAAATCTAACGCCTGGCAGAAATATGCAAGTGCATCTTTCTGCAAAACTCAAAAAACTCATGGCTTGTGCATACCCACTCCTTAAAGGCAGAAGCTCTTTTATTATGCTGATTTCATGAAAATGTAAGGAACAAAACTGGTACCATTTTCCTTCAGAGCTGCTGAAGTCAGGTGCTTCACTGCATCCTCTCTTGTGGGGACAGATGATGGTTTTTGACCTGTGATATTTATTGCTCGAACAGGAACCTGAATGACCTGTGTATCACACAAGAACAACTCTGTGGATCTACACCCACTGAGAACCAAAATTTTGAGAGTTGAACCTATAAATCTGGAAGATTCAGCCTAATTCTCTCACCTTTTTTTTTTCCCCTGGCCCTTTTACCTCACATTGTGACTAAAGAGAGTGTATTTCTATATTAGCCTGGATGATACGACCTCCCTGCCACCAAAGAACACTTGCTCAGGAAAAACACCGACAAAAGTCTTCTTGGAATTAAATCCCTTCCTAATGATGGTTCTGGAACAGACAGACAATCCCTGGTTGAAGTTAAGACTGAAGCTGCCCCTGGCTTTACCCAAAGCAAAACCCTGGCAGATGAAATCCTGTATGCTCCCATAACATTTCTACTGCAAAATTCTCAAAACAATAATGGAAATTATGCACAAATGAAAATAGCAGAAAAACCCGCACAAACTTGTTTGTCCTATGAAAGACGCTTGTACACGCTTTCTTCTTAATATACGCAAGGTATAGCTGTAAAAAGAGGGCCACTGGCATGGGAAATACAAGCCCTCAGTTGTAATTTGAAAACATATACAAAAATACCAAGTGTATTCCAAATGCCTTCATTACTACAGCTTATGTGCACTTCTTCTGTGCTTTACATTAATTTCATTGATACATTTTATTACACGTGAGGAGCTGACTGCCAGCAGTATTCGGCATTGCCATGGAAAAGATGCCCGCTCCAGGCCACGCAGCAGATTCCCTGGTATATTCGCTCGCAACGCACTGTGTGTTTCTCAACTGCTCCAGACGCACCACTCCCACTGCATCACGTTCTACTTAACCCTTTAAATAGCATTATATTTGTGAATACTCTTGAACTCTCAGGTTTCCCCCACTTGCTGCATAAAATATTTCTCTGAAAGGAAGCATGCCCTCGGCTAAGTCAAAATCCTGGTAAGGGAGGCTGGGCTCCCTCTGATGACGCTCTGGAGTGTCCAGGACTTCTTCTCCCCCAGGAAACGCTCAACTGATTTCTGTTGTCTTCACCTTGCAGCTGGATTTCCTTTGTTGAGAGCTGGTTATAGCTCCTTTCAGGCTCTGTGAAACAGGGTATCTGTTAGAATGGCTATTTATTTATTTTAAATGAGGGAGGGAAGAGAGAGCGGCCAAACAATGGGAGAAGCCACCCTGGATATTTTTGCCAGTTGCTGTTTAAAACACTAGGAATCACCTGTTCCACAGCTCCCCTCCTCTGGCCCCGACGGGAGCTGTTACAGAGGGAGGCTGCCCAGGGGACCCCCTGCTCCGGCCATGTCCTTAACCGCTTCCATAGCGGCCCTGCGCACACGACATGGCTGCCACGGCCTGCTCCTTGGAGGGCTTGAGCACAGAGCGTAGCCTGCCCTCCGCTGGGACCCAGCGTGAGCCAGAGAAGACGGAGGAATCATGGAAACGTGTTCCTGGCCGGGTGCAAGGCAGCTGAAGAGGGAAGACCAAAGCAGTGTCCCGCTGCAGGGCCTGCTGTGAAATGGCTAAGATGGCGGAGGGCTAGTGACTGCAGGGACACGCTGGCCACCTGGAAATGTGGCCTTCTTATTTGTGACTGAGCAGTTCATGGCGTGCAGAGAGAGATACCTGGTGGCGGACACAGAGGAAAAGCAGCATTTCTTTTTTCTTTCTCCAGTAATTTTAGCCAGACACCTGAACATCGTAGCTCGCCTCGTGAGTTTGCCAAATTCATTGGTAATGGTTAACTGAACTTTGGATTTCTCAAGTGTCTCCATCCCTAAAGGACACGCTGCCCTGGCCTCCTGCAGCAGGAGAACTGCGGGTGGTGCCTGCAGAACGCAGCAGGACACGTGCAGGGAAGAGCCTGTCCGCAGAGAAACCTCCTCACATCCACCCCGGCCAGGCCCGTCTGTACGGCAAACACGTTCCTAACACACTGCAGCACAACCCCAGTACCTTGAAAAGCAGCATTTGCAAAAGGCTTCTTAAAGGAAGACAAGGAAAATCTGAGAATGAGCTGTGACGGCAGATCAGCTGCCCCCACGGTGAGGGTAGGGAATCGTGAATGTTTGAGAGAGCATCTAACCA
>JAVCKT010004827.1:0-15641 GCA_032273925.1 Rhynchotus rufescens
ATTAGGAAGAGAAGTAGGGTAATCCTCATTGCATGTAAGAGTCTTGCTTCATCTGTAACAGTTTTTTTAATCCTTTGCAGAACATAGGAACCTTGAAAAATTAGTATGAAATCCAAAGAATTATTTGCCCAGATTTTTCCTCAAAGTGTTGGCAGCCTTAACATCTCTGAGCTCTATGAGAGAATTCGGCAGTTTGGAAGACCTGTTGCATAAAAAAACAAATCTAATTGTTCAAAGCTAATGAAAAACACAGAGAGAGACATGTTTTAGAAATCCACTTGATTGCCCCATAGTGGAGCAGAATTGGAGCCAGCATGGAAAAAAGGCTTCAGTTAATCTCTCTGTTTCTCTCTAATTCATTAGAAGAGGTGTCACAGACTCCAGGCCAAGCATCACGAAAGGCCCTGGAAGAGAAACGGAGAAGCATGGGAGATATTTGGGCCATGTGTTCCAGTCTACCTATGGATTGGAGAGGAACTATCTGAAAGGTTCCTACGTCACCAAAATCTGTGGGGTTTTTTTGTTTGTTTGTTTTAAACATTAATTACCATTTGTAGCAAAACAGATATCCTAAAAGAAAGGAAGAGCATGATTCCTTGGTTGAGATTTGAGCTTTCCGTAGAATTTTCTAGCGGATAAAGAGCAAGGGTATATGGGGAATGTGTAGTAACTCTGCTGCTGGTGAGGGCGTGCTGGAGACCGCTCCATCCTGATGCCATCGCTGTGCAGTGATATTTTCTCTCTGCCCAGTAGGAAGTGCCTGGGAGATGTGACCGTCCGGCTGCGTTGCGGCTGGGATGCATCCTGGGCACGTGCTCCGCGCTGCTGCAGGGCCGCGTTGCCTCTGCCCCTGCGTTGTCTGTGAAAGCAGAACTGTGAGCACAGCCCTGGATACAAATGTCGTGTGCGTGGCTTTGTTCTGTAGTTCTGTATTTTTCCATATCTCCTTGTAGCTCTGTAGATCTTTTTGTTTTCCTATGAGTGGTAAAGATGTTTAATCAAAAAAGGCGGAAGGAAGGAAGGAAATAGATTAGAAATTGCGATATTCGATGTTAAAAGGTGGTGTTAAGGTAGACCTGCTTTTCCAGAGATGATGTCAACTGAGAGGGACTTTTGCCACTGCTGTGTTTACAAGTCTGTCCTGAGCCCTTGCACAGTTTTGAAGGAGAGATTTTTCTTACTGGCGTAACGTTTCTGTGTTTTAGAGTGCTAAATAGCGCAGTGATGCCTTTGGGGAGAGTCCGAGTGCCGCGGTGGGATTCCTGCGTGGATGCAAACGCAGCGCCCTGGCATCTCCCGCCCCTGGTAACACAGGGCCACACAAACAGCGGCCGTGGGCAGCGCGCGAGCAGCCTGAGAAAGGAAAAGGCTGCGTGGCTTTTTGTACCTTTCTTACCTTTGTTCCGTAAAACTTGAGAGAGAAGGGGACCGAGGGTAAGTACTCCAGTCATAGTAAGCCCTGCAATGCGATAGTCTCAGACTTAAAACAGGAGACAGGACTAAACCACATAAGAGAGTCTTTTTTACGTTGCTTTTTACACAGGGTTTCCTCTCACACCTCTCTCTGGATGGAATTGGTTTGATCCTGGGAAAGTGGGTTATGCATGAAAGACACTTGATGCAGAGTCAAAGGATTTTTATTTTTTTTTTAAAGTACTTCATTGCTTTCTGGCTGGGCTGCAGCCCTGTGATTTATAACAGCTTCTATTGACTCAGCCTACTGTGAAACATTAGGAAAAATCCACAAGGCCACTGAGCCATGTATTCGGTGTATTACAAATATATAATGTAAGCCTCTTGAAGAGTTTTTTGAATCCTTTGAATCAATAATAAAATATATACATATCCAGGGCACTAATGCTTGAGCAAATAGCCTGCTCTAGACAAATGCTGTAGGAAGCTCTCCTGCTGTCTTCAGCAGCAAAAGTCCTGTGAATAAAGATTGGTCTTCAAGATCAACCTTTAAATCTTTGGTCATAGCAAATTTGCATTGCTACAGAGTTATATTTTTGCTCAGTTGGCAATAATTGTTATTATAGACATTTGAAGACAATTTCCATATTCCTTGTTTTTCTCTTCTCCAAGCTACTTTTCCGCTTTCATCTGTTCTCACTTTTCATGGAAAAATCACCCTGGGACATGAGGATGTACCTCAATGTCACACAGCGTAGTTGATGCTGAAGGCTCCAAACTGGGGATTGGAGCTCTGCCCTCTGCTGCCCTTCCTTTTTCCTTTTCCCCTTGGTGGAAAAATCCCTGGTATTTTTTGCAATATCACTGTCCAGGGCCAATGAGCCCGGGTTCCCCTGGTAGCTGCTGTCTGCAGTGAGCCCTGTTAATAGTTATCACTGCCTGAGACAGCCTTCCCTGGGATGCAGTTTGACATACTGCTGTCACTGGGGCTTAAACATAGTAATCTTTAAAAATGATTGGGAATTTGCCCTAGAGAAAAAACTGTTATGATTAATTTCTACAAATGATAAACCACTCCTCCTTCAAAATACTATATGCTATGAAGTGTGATTTAATCCATTTAACTACAGAGCCTGATGCTTCTGACAACTGTGACTCAAATGTCATCACAGAAAGTGATATTTCAAGTGGCAGGGTGGGATTAGAAACCTGCTGAAGATTTGTCAAAGGAGAAGTAAGTACATAATTTTTAGATAAGTGATTTGTCTGCTCTAAACCACTTCCGCTGAAAAGACAGGCAGCTGAAAAGAGAAACTTGCTCCGTTACACTAGAAAGTGCGTTTAATTGCAGAGAGCAGGAAGAGCAATACTGTTATTTATAAAGAGAGTTAAAGAAAAAATAAACGCATAAAAGATGGGGCGTATAGGGTTTCTCCATAGAGATGAAATGTTTTTCTCAGCCCTAAGAAAACGTGATTTAATCTAGGCTTACACAAGAAGGGAGCCAGTCTTAATTTTGATGACCTCGCACTGGCTTATTTCTTGTTGTTGCTTTGTTTGTTTTTTGAAATGCAAATAACAACACTGTGATAGCTGAAGAGCTGTGCACAAATTTTGGAAGAGGAGTAAGATGTGAAATGAACCCCAATTGCACACTGTGTGTGTCTGGATTTCTGTATAATTATATTCAAAGAGAGATCACAAGCAAAATAAGGGAAAAACCGTCACCGTTGTCTTCCAGGTGCAATCGCGAAATCCATCCCCAGCATGGATATGTTAGGAGGGATCCTGATCCTTGTTGGGGATTACTGGCGTTTTCCTCATTGCTTTGCCATTCCCAAACAGTGTCACGTAGCACTCGTGCGTCTCCTCAGAGCGCCTGCCCGCTCCGGAGGGGTCGAGAGCGGTTTCGCAGGGTGCCGTGCTGCTCTCTGGTGTGTCAGCATCTCAAACCCCATCAACTGCACTTGGAAATAATTGGGAATAACTTGGATGTATTGCATGGATTCACCTAGAGCTCTGCAAACCCTCCCAAGGTCTTTCCACAGCGGGGGGACCAGCAGTGGAGCAGAGGCTGTGGAGGCCAAAGGCAGCGTGTGGCGATGCCACGAGCAGCCGTGTTGGGTGCCAGGTCCTTGCTCGGTGGCCCCTGTGCAGCTCCGTGGGTGCCGAGCATCTCGGCGGGCTCGGCGTGCGGAGCCGAGCGCTCCGGCGGGCAAGGAGCAGCGGGAAGAGCCCTGCCGGCAGCCCGACCCTGCGCGTCGCGGTGCTCCGGCGGCGCCAGCCGCGAGGAAGCACGTGGGTATCTCTGCTTGTTTGAAGTGGATTCGCTGGGAAAAGAATAAACACGGCACCTGACAGCGCTTTTTTATGGAGCCGTTTTTCAGGGAAGAGCTGCGCTTTGATATCCGTGATCGGTGGCTGTTCCGATCTGTCATGTTGCAGAGGCTTTCTGCAGAGGTGTGCAAAAAGCAAGCGACTGCAAACGTCGCAGGCAAAGCTGAGGCCATTCCTCCCCTGGAAGGAAGCTCGCCACGTGGCTGGCGCTGTTTCCCGCCGTGTTCTCGCTGGGCTGAGGCCCTGCTGCTGTTGCTGCCGGGCCCGCGCGGCCCCGGGCGCCTTTAAGAGGTGGCCACGCGGGGAAGGAAGCGGCTCCTGACCGCAGGAGGCTGCCTCAGGAAAAGGCTGGTTCTTGGTCGGCCGCAGCTTAAACTGCCAGTTTTCCCTCTGAGCAGGAAAAATAAATGTCACGTTGGCTTCCTGTTTGTTTGTGTGTGTGTATGTGTGGTTTCTTTTTTTTTTTTCCTCTTTGATATTGTCAACTTAAAGCCCTTAAACTGAAGGGTTTGTGAAAGAGGTTACGCTGTAGCGCGAGTTGAAACGTGAAACTGATTTTAAATGCTTCGGGTATAAATCTAGATGTGCAGAGGGGGTTGCTGGCGGGAGGAGCGAGCGCCAGGCCAAGCTGGAGGTCTGAACTTCAAAATTGTGGGGAGAGAGGAAAGGAAATACTCGGAGTCCTTCCATCAAGGGCTGTTGAGTGCCCTGCTCTAGCAATTCCTGCGGCACGGAGGAAAAGCGCAGCCCCCTTCCCGATGCCTCAGTTTCCCTGTGTGCAGTGGCTGGGGAGCAGGGCAGGATCGCGGAGCCCCGGGATTTTGCCGGAGCCCCGGGATTTTGCCGGAGCCCCGGCGGTCTGGGCGGCCGCTGATTAGCGAGCCGCGTTTGATGGATTTAGTCACCGGCATTCAGCAAACAGGGGAGGGGGGGAACAAGTGTACGCGGCGTCCCCCATCTGAAGACTTTCCAGCCTCGGTGCCCTTAATGGTTTGTTATGCAGACGCGAACAAGTGTTGCCTCCAATTAATTGATCGGGGGGATTTATTTCAGCGTGTTGGCCGGATGCCAGACACAGAGGCTTTGTCCTAGTGTTTTAGGCACCACCCCTCCTTGCAAGTTTGAAATGTGAGCTGCCGGCGCTGGGTTTTTTCCTCCTCTCTCTCTGCCTCTCTGTTTCTTTCCCCCTCTGTCTCCCTTCTAGCCAAGTGGCTGTGATTGCCGTGCGTGTGTGTGTGTGTGTGTGTGTGTGTGTGTGTGCCCGGGTGTGGGAGCGTGGGAGAGGGATGTGTCATGGGGAAGCAGGAGATGCATCACTAGAGGCAGAAAAGAAAGCCATCAATATCAGTAACATGCAGCCGAGGTGAGATTTTTTTTTTTCTTTTTTTTTTTTTTTGCAAGCATTTGGTTTTCTTAAAGCCCTTTCAGGAGGTTTGAGCAGCCCTCTTGCCGGCTGCGTGCTCAGGACGTGCTCCGAAGCGCTGTCATGCGGATGCTTACATGTACATTGCCGCCTTAGGTCTGCTCGCGTACGTGTGAAGTTTTAAGGCTTAACCTGATTCTCTTTATTGTCTCTGGAGGGTTGTAGCTTGAGCACAAATAGCCTGTTGGCAAGTACGACATGAGCCCATTAGCAAGACTCCATCTGTGATTGGTTTTGCCTGGAAACCGGGAGACAAGCGATGAATAATTGATGCGTGTTGTGCAGTAGCTGGACAGGCAGGGAGGAGGGAGCAGCAGAGCAGGGTGCCCTGCGCGGGGAGCGAGCGCGGAGCTGGGCACTCGCCGCTGCCGGCGGCCGCGCGCAGCGATGCGGGCCACCCCGGCCGCCTTTGTTCTGCGCTCCCGGCTCGCCGCCTAGCCGTGCTCCCGGCCGCGGCGCGGCACGAGGGCGAGCGCAGCGCGGCTGCTTTGTGAATGAAGCCCAACTCGCGGGTAAGTTGGGGTCTGGGGGGCGGGCGCGCGGCGGCGGGGCGGCACGTGCCGGAGCCGGGGCGTGCATTGTGGGAAGCGCTGCACGCGGAAATGCCCCCGGCCGCGGCGCGAGGAGGCACCTTCCCTCCCGCCCTCGTGCGCAAGGGTTGGCCTGCAGGCGCGAGAGCGAAGCGCTCGCAGCAGCTCTGCGCTGCTCTCCTCGGCCTTCGCCTGCTTGGCACCGTGAAACGTGACGTGCCGCCTGCAAGCGACAGCCCTGCCGCCACCATTTCTTTCTCCTCTCTTTCTAAAGAGCTTGCCATGCCGAACGCGCGTGCAGGGCACGTCTGAGGCAGGCCGCTTCCAAAGGAATCCCCAAAAAGTGCGCGTGCCACCATCGGACCCAGCTAGTCAAGCTGACAAGTATTTTGCCCATTCGCTAATAATAAGCGACTTGTTGATTTGTTTGCTGTCCTAAAGCAAGCTGAGTTGGTTATTTAATAATTCACGAATGGTTAAAGAGTTGTCAGAAAGTTTAAGGCTAGCGTTGCTGGAGTGGCCTGTGTGAGCTACATGGTATAGGGAATATTGTTTTATGTTTTGTTTCGGTTACTTGGAGTAAAGCAAATAGGAACTTGCACCTGAATAACCTGGCAAATGTTAGTTCACAGCAGAAGTTAAGCATGTCAGACAGATTAACACAGTTTGAAAGTTTACAAATCAAATGTTTGCACCTCTCAAACATCAACAGCGTGGTTTGTTGGGGAGAGAGATACGCAGCTGTAGACAGCACCTCGCTGTTGGGTGGGTGGCCTCAAAGCAGCCTTTTCTGAACTAGGGGTAGTGTCTGGCTGACCCCACTGCAGTGGGTGTCGAAGCGAGTGCTGCCACCCAAAGTACCTGCTGAGCTCAGGTGAGTCGGTGCCAAGCACTGCCCGAGGATCCACTGGCGCCCAGGAGCTGCTCATGGAAAGCTCCGTCTAGACCGAGCTGCCTGGTTGAGCTGAGCAATTTGGAATGGTTTTTAGCATGCTTGAAAATGGAAGTGCATGGAATTAAGATTCACTTGAAATTTCTCAAAGTTATGGTCCAGTATTTCCTTGTGTAAGAATTTTACTGGAGTTATATTTGTAAAGGAGTTAATTATCAATGTCTTGAACTTTTAATATGATAAAGGAGAAGCTCCTCTCAGCTGAGCAAAAGCATATTTTCTCTGTGCTGTCACAAATCTGCTTGGAGTTTTGTTCCTCTTTTTGCTAACTTCTTAAATCAAAATGGCAGTTAAATGTTTGAGTAGAAGTTTAGAAGAAAAGGGTTTTTTGTTAATTTACTACAAAAGAACTCAATCAATAGCACTTCAGTTTGAACTTGAGCCAGCAAAAAAAAGTTTTACTAAAGGCTCAGAAGTTTGAAAGTAGAGTGAAAACTTCTCTTTGTAAAAGTATTTAAGATGAATTTAAGGGCTTTTCCCCCTTTTCACTCCTTTCTAAAGGCATCACCAGGCTCTGACTATAGGGAAGCAGAGCTGCAAGCACGGTGACTCGTCACCAGAAAGGACACAACCTGAACGTGCCGGGTGTAGCTTAATGGTAACAAGTGAAAATGCTGAGGCAGAGTTTGGAAACTTTGTGCTAAGCCTTTGCACTTTCATAAGTCTGGAGCAGAGTAGGTGCAGACATCAAGCACATAGGGGTCTGAGGAGTCCTGGCAGCAGCGCTGTGTGCTCTTACTGCAGTGAAACGCGTGGCTGAGGCACATCCACGGCACAAGGTGAGCTGGTGTTTCCCTGTCAGCCTCGCTTGTCACTGGGACTGGGACAACACAAGGCTCCTTGGCTGCCCTGGTGCCACTGTCTCATGAGGAGCAGACCAGACACAGGCTATTTGCTGATCTGCAGCAAGAAGGAAGCTCACCAGAGTGCACCCAACAGGACAGTGTCACTGCAGGGAGGATTGTATTTGTAATTTATTTTTTTTCTCCCAAGATGCAAAACAAACAATGATATTAAACAGGACAAGCACAAGAGAGCTAACCAGAGTGGGAGAGAAAAAAGCCCTGTCTGCAAACCCTTCCCAAATGGAGCACTCCTAAAGTGAGTTGATGTTCTCGAGAGCTCAGTAGAGATGCTCTGGTTTCTGGTTTTGTTCCTCTCTGTTGGAGAAGAAACTGCCACAGGAAATACCTTCCTCTGTGGCTGCTCTTGCAAGTGGAGCTTCTGTTTCATCTTTGGTGCAACCCGTCGAGGAAGGCCCTGCTAGGCACGGCCTGAAGCAGCTGGAAGCAGCAGGGCTTTTACTGAGGTGGTGCTGGAGAGAAGCGGCCGCCTCCCGGCCGCTGCCGCGCTGCGGGTCGGAGATGCCCGCGCGGCTCCCGGCGGATCTCCCGGAGATCGGCGTGGTGGAGCCCGGCGCGGGCAGGGCAGGGCAGAGCTCCACGGGGCACCTGGCACCTACGGCACAGGCTGCAGGCTGCGGGTGCCCGAGATCCCGCAGCGGTAGCAAGTGCCCAAGCTGCCTGTCCTCTGAGGTCCCTGGAGCCCCGGGGTGCTTTTCCTCCTGCTGCCTCTCCAGGATAACAGGAACGGAAATTCCACCCAGTATCCCTGCTTATAAAACACTGTTCACTTCATATCCCAGCATCCCACCGCCCTTGCTGGGGTTTTAACTGGTCCCAGTGGCAAAGGGGCGTTAATGGCACCTAGCAGCCCAAGGGGGCATTTAGGGGAATTCAGAGTATTGCTGGATTTAAAGAAGGGTTCGGGTGGATATGGAGACCAGCTCTCCCACCTGCCTGCTGTGTTTCTACCCTCTCCAGAGGGTGACTGGAAAGACGTCGGGGTCAGGCTAGTGGGAGACTGGCGAGGGCCAGCAAGGCCTGCGAGGTGCCCCCAAATCAGCTGCCTCAGTATCAGAACAGTTTGGTATTGCTGAACAGATCCTTTTAAACTGGAATATGGACAGATGAGCCAGCCTTCAAAGCAGGTGTACGTTTCAAAAATTTCTGGAGATAAACGAGCGCACAATGAAGCGGAGCAGCAGTAGCTTTTAAGATGTGGTGAGGAGCACATATTGTTCGTCATCAGTGTGAAAGCAGCCAGCCAGTCTGGCACGTACAGGGGCTTATTCACTGGGAATTCAGTAAAGAGACGGAGGCCCAGGAAGAACACAGCCTGCTTCTTCCTGTTTTTTAATTAGAAGTTCCCTTAAGAATTTTCTGTTTAAAATCAAGACATATTTATAAAATGAGATGAATGACACTGGGACAGTGATTACTTCAGCGCTGCCACACAGCCTACCTGCAGTACAGTTTGTAGCCTGGATCATTCTCAAGTGCCGTGCATTTTCTGTAGGATATTACTAATGCAAATTTTGAGTTTGCTGGCCTTACTGTCTGCTGACAGTAATCCCGTGCCACTGGTGACACTTCTATCCATTCCAGGTAAAAAAAAAATAATAATTTAAGTTGCAGTTGTCTTTATGAGCACCGACAAAATGTTCAGACATCCAGCGAGGCTCCTAATTCCTCTTGCTTATCGAGGCACCATACAGCTCTCATCAGTTTGATGAATAGCCTTTTTTTGTTTATTGACTGCTAATTCCTCTAACTGAATCTGCTTGCTAATACTTGGTGTTCTTGGTACCTCCTCAGTGCTACTTAAATATCATTTCAGCAGGTGGGCAGGCTGGACTCCGCTTTGAAATCCTGGAACATACCTGGATGTGCTGTTCTTTCACTATTAATACAATTTGTCATGGATTTTCAGAATCGCGCTAGCCTCGTGTTCAGTGGGAATTGAAATGTGACAAACTAGAATGCTTTTAAAAACATACATTTTTACATATTCTTGGGTGTCATCTGTCTTCAAGTACAAGAAGATGTCAAAGATTAATAGAAGCTTGTCCTATCACTGTCTTTTCAGTACCTGTAACCAGCTTTCCTGACCTCCTGTTTGCTTTGGCAATTCAGCACATTTTACAGGTGTCATAAGTTGCTCTATTTCTGTATCAGTGAGTATCAGGAAAAGGAGAAAAATAACTTTCTGCATTGCCACTTATTTATCCATTTTCCAGCCGGAGCTCTCAGGAGGTTATTAACAGGGCTGCTTCTTTCACCATCTTATCTACTGACACTATCCATCTGTCTGAGAAAGTTGAGTTTTTCAGGCATTGCCCTAACACCCGGGCGTTCAGAGGAGCCTGTCATGATTTAGTTATTCATACAGATTGCAGTGGCTTATGTAGTCTTGATCCTGCTTGATCTGCCGGCAGTATCTGCTCCTATTGATCACAGAGTGTTACTTGACTGCCTTGAGCAGCTCGGAGGTCTCCCTGCTTCTGTTAATGGGGTTTGCTACTGGTGTTTCTCTGCGCTCTCATTTCGTGGCTGTCAATAGTTTACCTCCAGTCGTCCTGCTCGGACAGATCTGGGTTTTTTAGTAAATTTGGTAATACCTTGGGGAGCTTTGCTGCTGTCGCTGGGGTTCTCTCCAGACCTGGCTTTTGGCTCTGATTTATCCTGCGTGTTTGGTGGTGTGCTCAGCTGTGACGTTTGGTTGCAAACGTGTAAACGCTCTTTGTGGGCCCAGAAGACGACAGTGTTGGAGCAGCGAGATGGGATGGCCAAACACTGCGTTTTGGGCAAATACTTAATGAGAACTCTCGAGATCGAGGGTTGTTTTTTACTTGTAAAGAACAAGTATAATGCACCACGAGGCCCTCTTCTTACCTGCCCACCCCAGCTCTGTCGGTTTGTTCACTCAGATTCGGATGTTGGCCGTACAGGCGGTCTGACCTTCCTTCCTCTCCCATCTGCAAGAGGCATTGGGGCAGCTCCCTTTCTCATTGAGATGATGTTGATCTTGGAGAGCTCTCTGGTCGTAATTATATATTGCCCTTGTAATCTCGCATTATATATTTTGCAACAAGCAAAGGAAGATGCAAATTTTAATTTCTGTGGGAGTAACGAACAGAATATAGGAGGCTAGAAAGAGGAAGTTTTAAAGTCCCATCTTAAGTGCTGACTTAAAATAGCTGACTTGAGGCACTCACAAGTCATCTTACAAAGGCATCCTTCTTGTTAAATGACTATAATCTAAACCGTTACAGAGGACTGACTCATTGAGGTCTATTTTTGAGGCATTTACCTGCGCCTGTAGCCATCCCGTTCCATTTGTTTCGGCTCACGGGCAAATTAGCAAGCTGGTTGTATGTTAGATATTGTCGGGAGTCACCCCTCTGCCCTCCTTACATATTGAACAGCTTTTAATTTAATTGTTTGTGGAGGTGGCAAATTTTTATGTGGCTGAATATTACTCATCGGAGCTCTTAAAAATGGAAAAAAAAATCTATTGGTGAATTTTCTTGCAGCGCCTTGTAGAAAAAGGTATGCAGAAGAGCTCAAGCCTTTCCTACGTGTGCTCTGTGTCTGTTTAAACCAGACGTCTGTGTGTCCCTCTCCTTTCTGTTGACCAGTTTAGGATGTGAAATGTTGGGTTTGGTATTTGATGAAAGTGGTAATGTTAAAAGTGTTGCTGGCAGTTTTCCTTCTGTCTGAAGTCCTTCAAGGAAAAACCAATCCCAATGACACGTCGGAGTTACGACTGCGTGGATGTGCGGTGCAACCTGCAGCGAGCGCTCGGGCAGCTTTGAGTAAGTTTTGTGAGGGATTAAAGTCAGATTATCGTGGGCCTTTCCTAAACCATTTTAGCTGCTGGCTTGGCCCCTCATGGCCGTGTGCATCTCAGTTCGAAGTCAGGACGGGGCCGGGTCACCCACCCGGCTGCCTGCTCCCCGCAGCCACTCATGAGGAGTTTGGGAACTCGCCTCCTAGGTGCTTCCCTCTGAACCCTGTGCTGTTTGTAGCCTCGAACCCTGTGCCACTAGTAGCCCTGCAGCAGCTGTGCATGCAGCTACCCGCTGAAGGTAAATTTTACTGTAAAGGCAGTTTTTCTCAACCTGTCAAATTTAGTTGATCTGAGCTTGCACTCGATAAATTTTAAGTAATATGTGGAATTTGGAATTTGATATGAAAAGGTGGGTTTTATGTAATGTGACCATGGCCTGCATGAGCCCTCCTGGACAACTAGTTCATCTAGAATTACCCGCGGTTGGCATCTAGGAAGGAACCACCTCCTATTTTTCTCCAGCTGAACAGCACCGTGTTTGCTAGCATTGCTGGCACTGTGCACCTTGGAATGTTTTATAGTCCTACATCTACTTAACCTTTGATGTTTTCTGTCAACATCTATCATGACCTGGTAGCCTACGGTTAGTAAAACGTGCCCCTGCAGCCTGCCAGATACTGTAATGGAATTAGGCCTTTATCAGAGCTGTCGACTGGGCTTAGGGTCCTGTAAGAGCTCTAAGTGGGTTCTTACCTCCGCTTGAATGCCTGTTTAGCCTGGTTCAAGTGTTTTGGGTTTTGTTTTTTTTCCACTTACTACTAATACTTTTAAAACTGTAAAAATTGCTTTTCTTTGCATATGTGAGGAAAAATACGGAGTCTGCTCAGTTCTGGCCTACTTGTCTTCATCAGCCCCTCCTCTGCTCTGTTGTATATGTAAAGCTCCTGTTTAGTACTTACCTCAGCAGGTACTGAAGTGTGAGCTTGTTCCCACATCTATGCAATAGCCACCCTTCATTAAATGCATTTCTCAATCAGTGTGCACACTAGGATGGTGTGAGTTAGAAAGGACTGTCACTTTGTGGGGGGGTTGGAGTCAATTATTTTACTTTTTGACAGTTAGTGCTCAATTACCTGTTGAAATGCTCAAATTGCTCAGTTGTAGGGCCTTGGTGGTCTCCCCAGTGATTATAACACAGTGCTTCTGTAGCCCAGTGCTTCACAGCCCTTAATTAATTTGTTCCTGCACTGTTTCTGAACTGAAGGATATTACATGTATTGCAAAAGAAACGGAGACCTATGGCAGAAGCAGCAGCAAGGCTGTACACGGTCTGCAGCAAAGCTTAGCAAATGACCTTTTTTGGCCAGTTTCTTGAGTCCCACCCTTCGGAGCTGTTCCATGCCTTAGTGAAGCTGTTGTGTCTGAGCTGTTTGCCTCAGCTTAGGGCTGATTGTTGATGCTGCTTTGCTTGGTTAAAAAGTAATCTGCCTGGTTTTGAGGGGAGCAGTGCCAGGCTGGCCCAGCCTCCTACCAGCAGCAGCGTGACTGGGGGTGAGCAAAGAGCACGAGAGAGCTGCAGTTGGAGGATGTGTCTCAGGAGGGACCTTATGTATATCTGATAGGGGGAAATGCACTGCAGCCTTTTCATTTGTAAGGAAAAGGCTTTCTAATATAGATTTTTTTACATCTCCATAATACCAGTGGTCCCTGCTCTTGGACTGTGTAGAGGTAAATCCTGTAAAGGAATGGTTTGGGTTGTTTGAGGTGCAGTTATTTGGCATGAGCACTGAAACAAATTGACCTCTGAGTGAGGAGGAAGGTACACAAACATCCCACCTTCAGGAGGAGTATCTGGCGCTACATTTTTGAGAGCCTTCATCACAGAATCACAGACAGGTTGAGGTTGGAAGGGACCTCTAGAGATGATCTAGTCCAACCCCCCTGCTCCAGCAGGGACACCCAGAGCACAGGACACAGGGCAGCACCCAGGCAGGTTTGGAGACCTCCAGAGAAGCAGACTCCCCAGCCTCCCTGGGCAGCCTGTGCCAGGGCTCTGTAACCCTCACAGTGAAGAAGTTCCTCCTCACATGCACATGGAACTTCCTGTGTTGCAACTTACACCCATTACTCCTTGTCCTATCCCTGGCCACCACCAAGAAGTGTTTGGCCCCTTCCTCCCTGCATTCTCCCCTCAGGTACTTATACATACTGATCAGATCTCCTCTCAGTCTTCTCTAGGCCACACTGGCCCAGCTCGCATAAACTTTCCTCATAAGACAGATGCTCCAGTCCCTTAGTCATCTCCGTTGCATGGACACTTGGTACTAAATCCCAGGCTGAGCCAGAATGCTCCCAAATCCTCACCCTCTAAATGTTGTAGATCCCTTTTCTCTGGCACACACATCTCAGGAAATCTCCGAGGGCACTCGTGTGGCATGAGGTGAGCTCTCCCAGGAGCTTCTGTGCATTGATAGTTAATGGTTTTCTTCTTGACAGCCTAGTGAGCGATCTCATGAGCTGTTGCTAGCAGATGCAGCAGTGATGAGTTTGTGATAGCAGGCCAGACATTACAGTGTTTGCTCTGCTCATCTTGGGCCAGCAGCGAGAGTCACATCAGCAAGGGGTTTCCTTTTAAATGCAACTATCTGCAGCAGTCTGGAAGGGCTCAAAGCGGACTGGGATTAACAGCGTAGTGGGGAGATGGGAGCCCTCCAAGCAGCAGCTCCTCGTGGGGGAACATTTCTGGCTCCTGGGAGGATGTCACTGAGACAGTTGCAGAGCTGCTGTAAGACACAGGACCTGAACGGCTGCCCTGTCTGCTCCCGTGTCGAAGACATGGGAACAGCATGGAAAAAATATGTGGCAATGAATGTCTCTCATGTCTTTTCTCATTCTTTGTTTAGTTGGATCACAAAGACCTCAGATACATATTTCTAAATAGATTTTTCTTAATTTAAGAGGAAGCAAAAAGCAATTTATGCAGTCAAAAATCAGCTTTCCACAATGTTCATTTCATCAGTCCTGATTCTCCATTGTGTTCTTGGTGTCAGATCAAATAAAACCCATGTAGACCATTGGAAAACAGGGACCATTCATTGCAGGACTGCTTTATCCTTCCTGCTGAATTCCTAGTTACGAGGATTTCTGTTCCCAATGTGTTTACTTGGAGCATCCTCCTCGGCTGTCCATGTCCCGGGAAGCTGGATCATGTATAGCCAACCCACAGGAACACTCAAGGATTTGCCTAAATCATCCAAAATAATGTGTGGCAGGTACTTTCCTTGAAATATGCATTTGCTTTGCCAGCCCTTTAATCAGTGGAAGGCTGTACAAATTGTAAAAAGTGTCAGGGTGACCCGAAGCAGATGGAAATGAGAGTATTTATTTGAATGAGGCAAAGTCTGATCATAAAATATTACTAGATTTGAATTAAACACTTTTAGTGAAGTCCTTCATAGTAGCCTGAGTATTTTTCTTTGCAGCTCAGTTCCCTCTGCTTTCAGCTTTCAGGGGGAGCGGGTTTCATCTGCAATGTGGTATTTCCCTGACATTAGTTCCTTTTTTGTTTTGCTCCTGTGCTTGTGCAGTATTCAGGCTGTAGAAAGTATCTGTCTTGCTGCCATGTGAGGCTAATGTTTTAGCATGGGAATAATCCTTATTATTCATTGTCTTGATGCTAAAGTATAGCTGTTTGTTTTTACAAAGTATGGCAAACAGTTAATAACTCTTCAAAATCTCCCCTTAAATGGCTCTCGTTACCTTAAACTGAAGGTTAATTGTGGATTCCCATTCCATTTCCCAATCACCATAACTCTGATTTGGGCCATAGCAAACTCTTGCAGTTTCACTCGCAGTGTCTGGCAATTTTTTCAAAGTCCTCTTCAGAGGATTTTAGATGATTAACAGACTAAGCCAGTTTTTGAAATTTTTTGCCAGTTGTCACAATCTAAAACCAGAATCTACAGTTGAGTTTCCCCATGTGTTTTTCATTGTTTGCCTGATCTGTTTTGAGATTGGTTTAGCATGAATCAAGGACCCCCGGGGGAAAAAATCTAAGTGACTCTCTCCAAAAGCTTCTGCTGCAGATTTCATTGATGATTAAGATATTTCTGGCCTGTCCTTAAAACTCCCCTTCTTTTTTTCCTAATTACAGTAGAGTTTGACAGTTGTGCTCCATATTGTATGAATACCAGTATTGACTCAAGCTGTAAAATAATCCATATTTAGATTTCCTTCGTTGTTGAAATTGCTTGTTGTGTTCTGTAGTGTATAATTTTGTTGTGCTGGGAATGTGTTTGCAGATCTCGTCTACATTGATACTGGGTTTGTTCATGCTCCAGCATGGGTAACTTTT
>JAVCKT010004827.1:15651-35453 GCA_032273925.1 Rhynchotus rufescens
GAAAATAACTGTACATACGTAAGAAATAGGATAGACCTGTGTTCTGGTTTAACAGAACTGTAAGAAGGGAAAACAGAAGGAGGAAAAAAAACAGAGAGAGAAAGAAAAGATTAAGAAAACAATGTTTGTCTGAAATTACTGTTATTTTAAATTCAGGTTATGTCCTGGCTGCCTTTCAGTAGTCTCGGGCTGGTGGCTTCTGCCTGTCTCGTTCAGATGCTTCGTGTTTTCCCACAGAGCTGCAGATGCTGCTTCCCTTTTCATAATCTGAGCTCTAAATGCCTACCTGCTCTCCACTGTTTTCAGTTTTACACAGTTTGAGAGCTCTTAGGGGACTGTTTTTACTGATCTTGGATTCTCTAGTATCTCTGAGACCTGGAGAAAAAGGCAGGAGCCGCAGTGATGAGGAGTTTTGTGGAGCGAGGATGGGATCACCTGAGGTGAGATTTGTGTATGAAATTTGTGTGAGCATAGAGATGTAGCTATGGACTGTGATTATTTCCATCTTTCATACTGGCAGAACTGCTGTGGTAGGTGTCGTGCTACAAAAAATGTTCTTGTCGCTTGTTCCTCTTGAGGAATTAATATAAGCTGTAAACTAGCAAAATCACTGCTGCTTGCTGCTATAAACTGTATTTGCAATAGACAAGTGTATCAAACTTTCTGAGCGTTATTGGCTTGCCAGGGCATCTATTCAGAAGAGTCACAAGAACTGGAAAAATCAGAAACATAAATTTGGAAGTACCTATTTTTCTGACTGCTTGCGTGAGCTTGGCACCCTTGCCGCTGAACACTGGTTTCAGGGTAATGCTCTGGTGCTGAAACCACACGCAGGTTGTTCCTGCTGTCCGTGCTGCAGAGAGTATGAAGACACGTTGGTGAGGTGAGTTGAGGCCCATGTTCTAGCAAAAGGTTCGGTCTTGATCATCCCTGGGAAACAGTCCTCTTCCCATAGCATCAGTTTTCATCTTCTCACGGATCCTCCATGAGCACCGGGAAATCTGAACTGGCACTCATGGCTAGAGGAAAAGGGCAGGTGTTTGAAGTTTAACGAGCAATTGAACGACACTGAAATGTCATACAGTTATTTGTGAGAATCCTCTGGGCATTCTGGAAGCGTGGGAATACAGCTTTGCTCTTCAAGAGCCACTTTCACGAATGGTCTGATGCAGAGCTCTGTGTGACTTGGAGGTTTCAGTCCAGAAGGGCTGGATCTCACCCTGAGTTTCATTTTCAGTCACAGGGTCAAAGAACTACCAAAAAACCCAATGAACTCAACTGAAATGGGCTTGGCTCTTTAGAGAGCAGGAGCTCTTGTGTTCCTCACTGAATCTGTAGTTGTCCAAAAGCTGCAGAAAAGGCATCCAACCATCCTTTGATAATCTCCTGAGAAAACAGTTCAACCTGGAAAACAGTTCAGTTCAGTATAAAAATATTCACCTCTAGCTCTAAGCAAAAAGTGTGTTTCATATGTTCCTAGGACAGCTTGTTTTTTTGTCTTTTGGGCTTTTTTGCTCTTCCTTGCAGCAACCTTCCCTTGGAGAAAAGCTGAGCCTTGCCAGAGAGAGGCATATTTGCAACTTGAGCAACTCTTGTCTGAACCACATCTGTGAGCCTTTTGTAAATGAATCAAAATGCAGTTATGTCTTTTACACCAATATTGATGTGGTCCATTTTTTCCAGCCAAATGGTCTTTAACTGTATTTGGAAGATCTGTTCAAAGATAAATATTGCTGCTGCTTGCCTTTTATTTTTTTTTCCAGTGTTGGTTTATTTCTCTAGAAATGTAATCTTTTCTTTCTTTTTTCTTTTTTTTTTTTAATTCTGGCAATTAAGCATAATCATTACTTCTAACATTTGCTAATCTCTTGTCCAGAATATTGTGTTTAGCCTTTTAAATACCTTGTTAATCCAGCAGTAATGTACTATTGATGTTGCAGTTAAGTGAATCCAAGCAATAAAATGATAATCTAGTGATTGACTAACCATTACCCAAGGTAGGGCTAGAATTTATCCTAACACAGAGCCATTTTGCAAGGCAGTTTACTCTTTATCTGGTAAAAGCCTGTGTTACCCCCTAAAATGTGACAATTGTCAGTCCTCATGTATTTGCTTGCTCTGTATGTTCGCAGGCAAAACCTCTGTGTTGTGGCAAGTTGCCTCACTTTGCTTTGGTTAGTTTTTCCTTTGAAAATTAATGACTTTTTCATCTGCATCCTTCCTCTTCAAAACAGCAATTCAGACACAAGCTGAAGGCTGCAGTCCTACAAAAAGCCCAGGTTAGGTGAAATGTGCTCAGGACTGGGACCTGTTGTATGCTTATTTAGACACTATTTTGGGTAGTAAAGCAGCCTATCACTCCTGATCCGGACACAGAGTTTCACTGAAAGATCAGTCTGGCTTTCTGCCTCTTTGGGTTTCTTTTCTCTGCAAATAGGTTGTGCCCACAGGAAAGGCAGGAACTGTGTAGTTTTCCTTCAGCACTTTATTTCCATAGGAGGAAGATGAATAGCAGTTTTTCTCCTGATGTGAACAATACATGTAGTTCACAAACAGTATATCCACACTGTAAAGTAAATGGGGAAAATAGAATAAATGTTGTCAAGTAATTATTATATGTTGCAATATGTCTATATCGTGTGTTTTGTGCACTATGTAACTGAAGATACAGTTAGTAATCTAAAATAGACAGCCAACTAAGCAATTGTAATACCCAAAACAAAGGATAGCTGAACTCCAGGAACATATAAATAACAAACCCACCAATACAGAAAGCTGTGGTAGGCAAAGCACCTGAATCTCATCTTCAGGAGTGTGGATGAGGAAGAATTCCCGAAGTTAAAGAAGGCACTAGGTCCAGGTGAGGGGAAAATCATGCGTGTCACAGGAGAATTGAGTTTCAGATGCACATTTTGATCTGCAATCTTTTACTCGGCGAGATTGTTTATGACTTTCTTTGAGAAGGTCAACTAACTTGAAAGCAAAACCTTTGCAGAACTGAATTATTAAGTGATTAAAAAAAGAAATGCCCGCGGTTTTGGGGCAGTATGTCTCTTTGCGGAGAGCTGGGGGCCGCCGCTGCCGTGCCAGGTAGCAGGCAGCTGGGTGAATGCACCTGCGTGACTGGCCTGCCTGACAGCTGCACCCATTAGCTGCACCCATTTGCTATCTCGCTATCTCCAGAGCCATATGTTCTTTGCCTTTAAACAAACAGGTATATAGTAGCTGGGACAGATGTGAAGAGCAAAATGACATAAGCAGAGGAATGATTCTGAGCTAGAATCGAATGATTAATCTTGACACCGTTAGTCTTAGCCCGGTTTATGACAGAGCCGAATCGGCGCACACTGCGCAGTTGCTTTCAGTGTCCCTGTTAATGGAAGGGGAGCTTTAATCGAATCATAATCTCAGTTTCTATCTTTCTTCTTATGATTCATTAGTGTTTGTAATTCCATCCTTTTTAAGCTTATTGGCTTGTGTATTGCTTACTAATACGCTTCAAGAATGCTGCAGATTAATTTCGTAGACAGTCTAGTCCTCCTCCTCCGCAGAGCAGCTCGCAGAGCAGATTTTGTTTTGTTTAATTTAATTTCGCCAGTACGGTTCCATTGAGGTAAATACTTTTTTGAAACATCTTAGAAAACAATGGCATTAAAAGCATCAAATATAAACATGAGGGAATTAGCATTAAATTACAGTGAAACAGCAGGTGGAAGTGTAATCGTATAGACAACTGCAGTATAGCAATGAATCCAAAGCAGTTATAAAATTTACTGTTGAGCTGCACGTATTTTGTTCGAAAAGACAGAGCAAGTGTGTCAGAGTGTTAGAAGAAGTAGCACACGCTGGCTCAGAAGTGCAGTGAATAGGTGTCGTTTCCCCAATCAATGAAGAACTCTTTGATTTCTACTTTAGCCCCAAGTCTAAAATACAAAAATGTATTTTTGGTGCGGGAAAAAGTCTCTCTCCAAGCAGTGTCTACCCGTATGAAGCTCCTCTTATTCTCCTTGCTAGTTTTACCAGGGGTACCTAGCAGACAAGAACAGCTTTGAAAGGTGAACAGGATTTTATTCCCACTATTTACTACCCGCAATTCGTTCCTTCATCTTCTCCAGTCCTTAATGTATTTTACTAGGCAGCAGATCACAGTAGTTTTTAGTTTTTAAAACACGTCATAGCATGGAGAGCAAACGGCCCCGTGAAGTCCTCAGTCTGGTCACCAGCAGCATCCCCACAAGGACCCTTCCTTCTCCTCTATCTAATTCCCCTATTCCCCATAAGTGAAAGAAGTTACTGAACAAATTCCCTCCCTTCAATTCATTTGTATTTTGGCTAGCAACTATTGATACACATTTTATAATTCGACTTTGAGGTTTAAAATGTCACCTTAGATGTGGAAAAGGAACCACGCATATTTTCAATGAGGCCTGCGTGTACCTTGTCTTTTGGATGTATAATCTCTGTGCATCATCATGTTTCTTTCTTCACATTCTGTTAATTTTTTATGAGCTTGAGCAGAACTGTGAAGCACAAGCTGTTTTCATGTAGATGGGTTTTATGGTGACTAAACATTGGAGAAAGGAAAACAAATAATTGTCCCGATATACACATTGCCTGGGATGAACAGATTGATTTAAAATGCACCACTCCGGTGCCTGTATAGGCAGCAGCCTTGTGTGATTCACTGCTTTTCTTCTGGCCTCCTGTTTGCTAACCTTCATTTTTCAGCCTACAATTTATCTGAGCTAAGTTTGTTGCTGTTTAACTCATATAAAAACTGTACACCTGTTGTCTCCTTGTGGAGGTGGAAACTGGGTGTCGTAGAGTAATTAGGTAAGAAGAATCATTGGGTCCTTTCTGAAGTTAGTGGCTGTTTCAGAAAAACAGCAAGTATTTTTCTCCCACTTTTGATCTTAGGTGTTGTAAATGTCAGATGCATGAAACGATTCAGAAATGGTTGTAAGAATAACAGCTAATGTTAGATATGTCCATCTGTGTCCCTATTTCTTTATGTTTCGAATGTCGGTCGGTATGTGCGCATAGAAGTGCTTGATTTTGTTTTGGATTCCACTCAGCTCCTGGCTTTGTATCAGGGATTTCGATGAACTTTAATGTTTAGACTGTGTAAAAGAGAAAACTAGCAATAGTAAAAATGTTTTTTTTCCCTTTCTGAATACTAATAACATTATTTTGAGGCTGCCTTCTTCTGTCAAATATATCTCTTTTTTTCCATAAAACTTCATATTTCTATACCCCTCTTGATTTATTTTTCGGTAATACTGTTTCCTAGTGTTTACTCGTTCAGGTGTCTGTGTTTCTTCAGTCACTTTTGCTGATCTCTTTTTAATATGGAGTAACCTAGACTCTGTCACCACATTCCATTGGCCAGGGAGCCTTTGATTTGCAGTAGCAATTTTTAAAGCGCTATTGTCATTTCCTCCTTTTCATGCCATTTCCTCCTTTTCATGTCCTATTTTTCTCTCTCTCGCCATATATTGGCAGTGTAATGTAGCTTCTTGCAGTGCCGCTTCTCTTTCCCGGGGGTTGTTCCAGTTTAGAGCTTGGTCACGGGTACAAATTGCCATGTTCACTGGCCCAAAATGCAAGGTGCCATCCAGGTGCCCATAGCTCTTCCCCCTCGTGTCTCTTTCCCAACTCATGTGTCATATGCAGGTTGTACTGTCCTACTTTAAAGGTTTATTTTTGCAGAACTGGGTAAATATTTTAAGTGGTCTGAGGGCCTTCCAAAGGGGACTCCATGCTGAGGTGCTTTTACCTCTAAAGAGGGCAGGATGATTTAATGGGCAGCTCGATGGCTGAGCGGAAGGCCGGTGCTCGCTGCGCCTTCGGCTGGCGCCGTGGCCCCCGCTGCTTCCCTTTCAGTTCGTCATCCTCTCCTGCGGCTGTGACACCGAGGATGCTGCCTCCTGAGTGATGGTGCTTTTCTGCTTGCCAGTGACCTACGCCGAACCTTGTGCCGCAGCTCTTGGCGTTGCGTTTGTATTTTGTGACTTAAAATATTTGAGGCTGGTAGTGGGGCAAAAAGCTCTGTCTGACTCGGACTCTTTCTAGGAAAAGGGAGTCTTAGGGCTGGGGTGGGAAACCTGCAAAGACCTACAGATTATGCTGTATTCCCTCTGCCCAGGAATAGTTTCCCGTGTGAGCAAAGGAGGCTGTATTTTAGAGAAGCAGACAAAGCAGTTGTGCTGCAGTTGGCGTTTCTCCAAAGCGCACTTTCTGTGCTTAAGCTGTGTTATTTTTATTTTAAGTCCAGCGACAGAGAGCCTGGAGCTGCTGAGGGCTCGGCGGGAACGTGTGTGCGGGAGGTGGGTGCCGGTGCCGGGCGGCGGGGCCTGCTCAGCCCGCGGAGCACAGGAGCTCGCGCGCCCGCCATGCCGCTCTCCCTCTTCCCGCCTTCCGGCTGCCGCTGACGGTCCCGCCGGAGCGCGAGGCCTGAGGCGCCTTCAAAGGGAATCCAGGTCTCTACCTCTTACTGCGTCTTGTAACAAATGCTATAAAGTTGTATGGTTTCATCCTCAATGAAGATTTGAATATTTGCCTGGGGCGCCCTCAGGACTCAACTCTACAAACAGAGCCTTGGTTTAAGGTACTCTAATTAAATTTTGTCCCACTACATGTCCCAAGTGTGAATTCCTTTGTGTTGTCCCTTTGGGTGAAGCCCTTCTTCAGCTGTACTTTAAGAAGCATCTCTGGTGGCAGCAGTGTCAGAAGCTTTAAAAAAAACCCACCAAATGTCCTGGTTGGTCCATGGGAGTGACATGGAGGTTTGGACAGGCAGGAGAAGGAGCAACGTGTTGAAAGGCTGCTTGAGACTGCACTGCGGTCTTCGGATTTTGACATTAAGGGATTTTGATAGGAAGTCCTTAAAAGATGCTCCTCATATAGTAGATGAGTTTCATTACTTTAGGAAATTATATCCAGGGAGGATGGATGGATATATATATGTGTGTGTGTATATATATATGTATATACACACACACGCGCACACACACACACACATATATAAGTATTTTAATGAAATATAGTCAGGAAAAAGCTGATATGACCAAAAGCTGAAGAAAATAAATAACCATGCTGGAATCTGTAAGAGTGCTTTGTGCCATATGCTCCAGGCAGTATTGTAATACCAAAATGACTTCAGTGGTTGCAAAGATAATTTTCACCGCTCAGTCTGTCTTGATTTAGAGCTGTTGTCAGAGGGTTTTTTATTCATCTTACATGGGGAGCTAGTACAATTAGAGCTCAATTTTTGGGTGTGTTATAAAGGTAGAATTGTTTTGACCATCAGTTGTTGTCTCACCCATCATCACCTGTCCCTCACATCATGTGTCTGTTTTGGGATCCTTATCAATTTGTTGAGTTTTAACGATTTAGGATGAAGTGTAAGAAAGCAGGCATCTGCATGGGAGAGAAAGCAAGAAAGAAAGAGGAGAGAAAGTACGTATATACCCACGGGCACATAGATTGTGTATATTCAGAGAACAGATTAGGCTGTTGGTTACTGGAAGAAGCTGTTCGCTTTCTCCTTGGAGATAGTGTGTCCCCATTGGGGTCTCAGCCTGGCAAGATCTTTGGGCTCTCTGTCCTTTCTTTTCAACCCAGTGTGCCCGGAGTTGGTTGAGCTGCTGTCGAATATCTGTGGTTTGCACGGCCCTCGTGAGCAGGGCACACGCACGGGGGCTGCGCCGAAGCTCCGCGTCCTTCCCACGGGCATCATCACACTTGGTTACGCTGAATCCCACCTGGTTAACTGCAACTGTGCAAACAAAGCAAGAATTTTCAAGTAACCGAGTAATAGCCAGGTCAGCGGTCAGAAAAAAATGATTCTGAAGGCTTCGTGTTTAGATTTTCTCCTAAGAACAAACTATAAAGCCTGAAATTGTTGGAATAGCAGTAGAGATGCCTGAGTGGAATTGATGACGTAAAACAGCATCTTAGTTTTTCCTTCTGAGGGTGTCAGAAATGTTGGGTGTCGTTTATTCCAGGAGTAGAGGAATGTGTTTCCCGGCAGGGAGCTCTAGCTGTTATTGTCGCACAAATGCTGCCAGCTCCGACCTGCTGGAGCTGCTCCCGTGCAGCTTGGTCCCCTGGTGCTCCTGGTCAAACGTCACTCACTGAAATGTCTGCTTGTCTTAACCCAGAGCCGCTCGATCTGCTTTCTGATCCCCAGTAACTGCTTAGAATAAGGAAGCAAAGTTCTTATAATCAGCTTTCAGCCAAGTTTCCCAAGAGTGCCTGTTGCTATTAAATATTGGTCTTTTTAGGTTCAGTCATGGCCACACAGACTTGAATGTGTGACTGAAAATTTTGCTTAATTGTAAATCCTCGAAAGAAACAATGCAGTTATTGTTCATAGGGTGAAAGCCCCAATGCCAGTTTCTAACACAGCGTCTGCTCCAAAGAGCTAAGTAGATTTCTGATTTAGTCCTTTCATCTTACCTCTTAATACTGCTATTTTTGCACTTTAGTTATGGTTATCTAGTAGATCTATGTAATGTACTACTCATTGCTCTCTGGTACAGTGCTACTATAGTAGTGATATTTAGATAGCAAATTTCTGTCTTGATAGAATGGAAGTTCCCAAAGAATTCAAGAAAGATTCCAGTGCATCATGAACTAGGAGTACAAATACTTTGAAAAGTACTCTTGGGTGATAATGGAGGGAAAATAATAATAATAAAAAAAAAAGAATTGTTTCCTCGTTTCCTGAATTTTAAAGATTTACTTAGAATTAAGTGTAATTTGCCTACACATTCTTTTTCGGAGGAACTTCTGTTTTTTTCAATTCTGGGTGTATGGAAAGTTAAAATTCAGTCTTACGCTTCCAAGCGGAGACTGGCTGTGCTGGGTATTAGAAGGAGCCTCTCTGACATCTATAACATGCATTGGCCACGTAAGCACGTTGGAAATACCTAAATATCTTCTCCACTGGCTAGGACAGATGGATAAAATGAACTTAAGAACTGTTTTGGTCCACTGTAGCATCTCACCCTAGTAAAGGAGAGCTTTAATAATGATATTATAATTTCTGGTGCTTTATAAACAACATGGCTGGAACAAGAGATGGTCAGAGGTGGCAACTGTCTTTGCTAGTTGCTGTGTTATTATTCCCATCAGGAGAGTGACTCTGCTTTGTGTCTGTTCTTTCCTCCTCACCGCAGATCAGAGGCCCACGTGGTGTGGTCTGCCTTGTTGATCACCCAGGATCCTTTCTGATGCAAGATTTTCATTTGTTTCATTGAGATATCAACAAATAGATCACAGAATCATTCCTCTGGCCATCCCTTACAAAGCCTTATGCCTTTTTAATGTGTCCCTTTTATCTTACAAAGTGTTCATGTTGGCTTAACTATCTTGTGTTCTGCTATCCTTTTTGATTCCTAGATCTTCCCAGGATGAAATACACTTGTTCTTTGTAAGACTTCTTTAAACAAGTCTTCCCTACTAGTTTATTCTGGTCTGAAATAGCAGGGGCTTATCCTATGCTCAGTGAGAGCTTCAAGATTCTACTTTTTTAAGTCCTTAAGTGAACTAGACTATTGCCCTTCAAAGCTTTGGTTGCTTGATCCTCATCTTCAGCTCGGAACCCTCCTTTGCTCCTCTTGAATGCTCTGGCTTGCATGGTTGGCCGAGTGTGGAATTCCCTGGGATCGTGGTTCTCCCACAATGTTCTCCTACAGATCTGGCTGTCTGTAGCCTCAGACTTCCTTTCCTTGGCTGCACCTTGGTGGGATTTTACCGTATTTTTAGACAGTAAGGAGTCTCCATGGCATTCTTACTGAGTGCTTTCCCCAAAGGACAAGTTCCCCTCTTTGTCAAACTGCGCTGCTCTTCCCTGCACTGGGCTGGCAGGAGGGAGGTGAGGACTAGCTGCAGCCGGTCATTATCCGAGACCTGCAGCTGGCACGCGCTGTTTGCCGTGTCTCCGTTAGACTGGAGCGCGGCCGGGGCTCAGCTCTGCTTGAGAAACACCCAACTGAGGAGTTTGCTGTGGAACGTTACAAAAATCACTAAGGCAATTTTCACATTGAACCTTGCTTTCTCATCTTTGAAGCGTTTTGTAACTTGGAAACATTCTGCACGATTCCTTTTCTCCTAACGTTTTATTTTTATGTATCAGTACATATCACAGAGTGTTGTTGTTGTGATCATACTGGAAGTCCCAGTAGCATTTGTGGCTCGGGAGCAGTAAGTGCTGTATCGAGGCAGAAAAGAACACAACGCCATCCTTCAAGGATTATCCTACTAAATAATTTAGGCTGCTTTCTCTTTGCCCACTGAGTATCTCAATCTGTGAATGACAGTATCTAGAACCTGAAGTCTGTGGTGGATTTTTTTTTTTTTTAATGCTTCTTTTATCAGTGCCAAAAATAGCGATTTTGCAGCTGGAATGAGCAAACAGTTCTACAGAAAATACATCTTGTTCTTCCATAGTCATACTGGCTCTGTGGGGTTTTGTCAGCAACATGAGCAGATATGACTCAGAAGACACAGGAAAAACAGCTACCTTGCGTTGGGAAGGTTAAAACAAAAAGAAATGCCCAGCATTACAATCCAAATGCAGCTTTTTGCCCACCTTTTTCCTCCACACCTTTTACTTTGTTTTATCCCCCTTAAATGACCTTTGGATCTTCAGCTGGGATCCTGAATTGTTCCTAAACAGTCAGCTTGAACTCCAGGAGACAGCACAACCCAGCAGCCCTAACACGGCCTGCAGAAACGCTGCAGCGGGAGGGGTTGCATTTGGCTGCTAGCTCAGGTTTATTCCTGCTGCAGTCGGCAAGGTCACAGAGGTTATTGCCCCTAGATATTGTTTCAGTTTGGCCAGATTAGGACAATTTGCCATTTCTTTTTGTTCTCACAGTAAAATGTAGGTCCAGGGGTACGGTTGAGGGTGGGGGAAGAAAGACCCTGCTTTCCCCAAGTTGCACATTCTTCATTCGCTTTAAATATTTTGCCAGTGCCCTCAAGTGTCTTCCTTGTTCCCTTTGTCCTTGTGCTGCTGTTGCTCTTGAGGGTCCTCTTCATCTCTTTCTCCACCCTCATGTTTTCAACATTACTGGAGCCTGTTCCCCTTAGAGAAAATTTCCTAATTCTTGGCTACAAACCCCTGTCTTTATTTCAAACCCTTCAAGTAACCAGCCGCTTCCAGAGAGCTTTTCTGTGTTAATTTGCCTGAGAACCCTTTGCCCCTGCCATCCTGTCTGAACTTTTATTGCACTGCTTTCAAGTTCCCTATGGAAGGAGCCAGTTGTTACGTGTTTGTGGAAGGCCATTTATCCAGTCCAGGGACAGTGAGCAACTAGACACAGTGTGTAGGCAATAAATACCATCCCTGCCAGCCTTTCTGGATCCTTATCTTTCTTAGCATACATCTCTTATTTTGCCAGCATTACCCTTGGTTTTTTAGACTCTCTATTTCAGTCACTTTCCCACATCATCTGTTAACATACATCAGTAAAATCAAAATTATATTTTGCTACCAGGAAAGTGCTCATAGAGGTGTAAAGGAGAAGTCAACTTTTGCGATATGCCCATAAAGTGGCATATTTTTGTAAAAAGATCAAATCTGTGGTTGTTCTGTGAAAGCTGTTAAAGAGCCGTGGCCTGCTTGGCCTGAGATTCCTTAGGGAAGGAGCTCATCCATGCTGGGGCTGACCAAGAGGAGAGAATGTTATTTGCCATCTGCTTGGGGAGCATCTTTCTATTTATTTCCTGGTAATATTTGGTGTTTTGATGCCCGTTCAGATTCCTTTCATCCAGATGTTCTGGGAACGTAGAACAGCTCTAGCTGTTGCTTAGATTGGGTGTTTACTTGGAGCTGCTATAAACCACTGCATGTCTACAGGCGGCAAACCAGGAACGTTGTCCTTGTGGAAAAATTCTGCAGAAATAACCAAGCTTTTGAAGCCTTTTCTTTCCCTTGCTGCCTTCCCTCCTGCTTTCCTCTCGCTGCCTCATCGACTCGCTGCGGTTTTTGTTTCCGAAGGTGAAAATCTTACCCCAATGATGGCTTGTGTGTATTACTGTCTGGATAAACAGTTTTGTCAAAATGCAGTTTTTTCAGGCTCTGTTGGTCACGTCAGGTTGTGTTGTAGTCATTTTCCAAGAAAACCCTGAGGAATCACATGCAATTCATCTGAAACCGTTTCCTCTCCGCTACTGATCCTGTGGAACTGCCTGAGCATTTGGGTTACAGATAAAACCAGTTCCTTCGCACTGCTCCTGACTGGCTTTACTGTAGAAAATGGGCCGTAAACCCCGAATCCGTGCCCCGATGGGAGATCCCTGAATTCCGTGTTGTCCCGGCCCTCCTCGGTGGGCCCTGTGCCGCTAGCGCCCGCGGAGCTGCGGCAGCCTCCGCAAGGACGGGGCGCGCGGAGCCGGCACTCGCCTCCTGCAAGGCTCTTGGGCTTGTTTGGGCCCCCAAGTCGGGTGGGTGGCCGGCCCCTCCACGTGGGATTCCCTGCGGGATTCAGCTGCACAGAAATTTCTGATCTGTCTAGAACTAAAATTCCTACTTGGGCTCCTCAGTAGGAGGAGCGTGATGGGCCCACTGCAGGTACCCGAAGGTCAGGGTAGGTCCTCTGTGGTCCTCACCGTAACAGGACATGGGTGCGTTTGCTGGTTTTGCTTTATTAGTAATAAATACAATAGGTGCAGTGCATGTCTTAAAAGATACCAGTGTGCCTTAAGAGGAGCATCCAGGGCTCACAAGGTCTTCTCATTTAATACAGCTATATCTAAGCTGGGAAAAAGAATAATTCAGTAGGAGATTGCAATCTATTTTAAATTATATTTAAATTGCCATGTTTTTCTATCAGTCATAATGTAAGGCTATAAACAATGCAAGATGTGTAGGGAGGGTAATGTCTATTACTAGAGCAATGACACAGCTAGAAGAAACGAATTTTCAGGGTACATAAGTTTAAAATAGTTCCCAGGTTCCCAGTGCAGCTTGGGAACAATTATTTGGCATTTAATTTGGCTACGTTAATTGAATGTTAATTAATTAGGCAATTCTCAAGGAAAGGTGATGGGTACCTGAGGAGCTGTTATCGAAGTGAGGATGACGGGATCTGTGGGGCTGGAGAGGTGGAAAAGGCCAAGGAATGCCTAGCCCAGGCAGGGGAAGCGGTGGCAGCGGGGAGAAAATTCGTTTCCATGTTCAGCAGAGAGAGGTTATTTTATGTACACATAGGGTTGTTTTTTGCAAAATGAACGAGAGGATTACAAGGATGTGCTCAAAGTATCTGCATCCTATTTCTGTTCAAGTGCAAAAGCATCTACAGTGTGAAATATGGTCCTACAGGCCCCCTGCTCTTAACTTTTTTTTCTTCAGCACGTAAGATGTTGGCAAAGCCTCTGTTAAATCACTTGTATAAAAATAATAAAAAAAAGTCTGAGGACACCTGATAAAACATAAAATATAAAATAATGTAAAATTCAAGTTAAGAGTGAGACTGCAAAAGCAAAAAGCACCAGTTCCTAAAATAGCTCTTGGTCCTTCTGAGAAGTTCTGGCTGCACAGTGTTAACTTTGGAACCACACTTCTGCTATAAATTTCAGTTGTGTGGGTTTTGCCTTTTATTTTTTCTTTCCCCTGCATGAAAGCCTCTCCAGATGTTTTACAGTTGTTGCTTGAGAAGGTGCTGGGAGCGCGGGCTCCGAGCGGCGGCTCCGCAACCCGCTGCTCCATGTGTGACCCGCTGCTCCGTGTGACCCTCTGCTCCGTGACACTCTCGGCCACGGGCACCTCTGGCCACCCAGCCGTGCTCGACACGTAGCCGGCGAGCCAGGTATCTGGGTGGCCACTCCAGAGCCTCTCCCCTGGGGAACTCTCCCCTGTGCAACCGGAATGTTGGGTGTTGTTCTAATCTCTTGTCTTTTTGGAATAGTTGGAAATACGAGTCAAATTCAAACATTTTTCAGGTGCAAGCTGCTTGGCTGAGAGGCCTGAAAGGCAACCATAGACTCATAGAGTTGTAAGAGACGTCAAGAAACGCTCTGTGCCGTAGCCCCTTGCCTAGGTGTTCCCAAAGCCGTTCTTATGGGATCTCAGTGGATGCCTCAGCTTACCCCTTCCCTATAGGGAGGACAGACCTAATCCCTAGCCTGTGTCTTTTCTACCTCTTGGTGATTTTATTATTTTTTAGCTTTTCTACTGTGGATATGGATAATATGCTGCTGTTCTGTAAGCTGGTCTCAATTCCTTCTCTCCATCTTTGCTTCTGCAAACAAACACTCCCGGAAAACCTAGTCCATGGAGGCTTTTCTAGCAGGTCGTGTTGATAGGACTCTCGTGACCATTTCTGAGGCTTTTCAGCCCACTTAGCGGACGTGCAGTGCTGTGCCCTGGGTGCACGTGCCCTCGTGCACACAATGGCCCTTTTGAGAAGTCCTCAGAAAACGGAGTGGCTTCCTCTCCCGCCGTTGGAAAAATGGGCGCTGTCACGTTGGCACTTGTCCTTCCCGAGCAGCATCTCAGACCATTTCTCCAATTTGTCTCTAACTTCTGCTGGGGGCAGCCACTGCCTTCGGTGTTGGACCCTCTGCAAACTGAACAAGGACATTTTCTAACACTTTTTTTGTTTGTTTAAGAGTACCTTTTCACAGGTACTGTTAAACAAAATAGAAATATCAGATCCACAACACAGCTCTGCGTAAAACTTGAAACTTATTTCCAACCCTTGGTCGAATTGTTCTGTAAGCTCCAGTTTCCAGCCCTCCTCTGTCGTTTCCACCTGGGCATTAGGACCGGGATTGTTTGTGAGGATCCCTGTAAAGCAGTGTTGAAGCCTCATTTTAGACTTCAGTCTAAAAAACCTCACTGAAACTCACAGGTCTGTCCTCAAGCACTGCATTCGCCAGCAGGAGGAAAGTGCTGAAGTGTTGGGGGGTGCCTTCCTGATGAATCCATGTTGGTTCTTACTCATTTTTTTACTTTTCCTTTTGTTCTTTTTTCATTTTTTTTACTTTCCTCTTGATCTTCATGAGTACTTCAGGTTATTTTCCCTTAATAGGAAACTGTAGTTAGGTTGATGTGCTTCTAGCTCTGCCGTTCTTCCTTTCCCGGTTTTGAAGACTAGATTTTCCATTTTCTAGACTTCCTTGCCGGTGCTGTTTCCGCGTGGGTTCCCTCTGTTGCTCACTGTGCCTATATGTCTGTGCTGTGTTTTTTCTAGCACTTGTTAGTGCAAATAAAGCCTCTTAGGTGGCTCAGGGGTTGTTTACCCTGGCGCTCGGAGGGCTCAGGATTGATAAAGCGACACTGAGCCTCTCACCTGAAGGTCACCGGCTCGAATCCAGCCAAAGATGGCTTGAAGTGACTCATTTCCACTTTCCAGAGGCTTGTGTTACGTATAAAATCTGCTGATGGCTAGACCACGCGTTACAAAATAAAAGCATTGCAGCACCAACGAAAGATACGGTCATTTGAAATCTCGGCAGCAAAACCAATAATGGGATGAGCAAGGAAAGCAGCAGTCGAATGCTGTTTGAGTGCCTTTTGGAGAGTCGTATCCGGGATTCCCTCACGGATGGCCTTTCACCAGCCTTGTCTTCTCCTCATGGTGGCTGATGCTTTCAGAGGCAGCAATATGAGCGCAGCAAAGCCTCAGTGAGGTGCTGCTGTATTTTATCTGGACCCGTGGGGTGCCCAGCGCTGCCCAAGGGAGCCCTTGCTGCTGGGTGTTGTGATGCATCGCTTTAAAGTTAACGTGGTGAGTCTGGTAAGAGGCTCCGCCAAGTTTGGGCAAGTTAGGAATGACATCGGGGAATCCCAGGTTCGGTCAAATCACGGGATAAGGGTCACAGTGTTTGAATCACATAATTATGTTACAGATCCTCCTGGAGCAAAGCGGGATATTTCTGCAGGACACAGCTGTGGCTTTAGTATTTATGGAGGCTTTTGGTGACAAAGGACTTGACTTAGATATTAGCGGTGGAAACACATATCACAAAATGTTTGCAGTGTTGCATCCTCACTTGGTGTTTGCTTTCTTTTAAGATTAGAGAGGTGAAGGGTGTGAGGAGAGGAAAACCCACCCAGACCCACCAGTCACCAGTGTGTCACCTCTTGCTCCATTTACCAGCTTGTCAAAAATATGCTTTAAAACAAGGGGAAAGCATCTGCATTTACTGTTCCCTGGCAATGTGGACAAAGCCTCTATCATTGTCATGCAGTTGAAATTGTTCCTGTAATGTAACAGCACACCGGGCATTGACTGGTTAACGCTCTTTGTTTTCGTCTCTTTCCACGCAGTGTATTTGCTGCAATCTTTTGTGCAGAAAGGAGGACGTTCTCAAACCACCAGCCAGTACTTATTTCCCCTCCCTCCCTTCTCTTCCCTCCACTGCTTCCCTTCGAACCCCACCAAATTATCTCTCTGAATGATTTATAAAAACTGCATGTAGATTGCAGGCTGCACAGCGGAGGATACAGAGCCCTTGTTGGCTCTGTAGTCTATAAGGAATTCCCTATATAAATATAAGAATTTATTTCTAAAAGCATAATAAAATTAATGGAAACAATCTGGGGGAAAATGCTGGAATTTTCTTACATATGCTGCGAGCATCTTTATCAGCCAAAGGCATTTGTTCCTGAAGCAGAATCCAAAACAAGGCAGAGAGACGGTGCTGAACAGATAGTTTGCTCCAGACCCAACCCATCCTCTTCCCCCCTCCTAATATTTTCATTGCAGTGAGTAAGAAATACGGCTCTGCCAGCCTGCCTATTGAACTGTCTGCTGCAGCTTAACTGCAGCAAGGAAGCAGTAATCCTATTGTGCTCCTCCAGCAGTCTCCTGGGAAGCAGAAGGCATTGAAATTACTGAGCTGTTGTCCTCTCCCCTCCTCACCTGTCTTTGCAGCTGTAAATATAGTGTCTGCCCGTAAATAACAGTTTGCTGCACCTTTAAGCACGTTCCCTAACAAGAGGCGGTGATTTACCGAGGTGATAAGCTGTAACTAATACTAGGGTATCATAATAGGTAAATAGATTAGCACCGTGCTCCTCTGTATTTTGCTTTCCAGGGCGCCCGCGGGCTCGTGCGCGCGGAGATGCTGACGGCAGCACTTGCGGAGCCGCTGAGGTAGACGAGGCTGCTGCTGCAGGCAGCTGAAACACGGCGGTGCGTCCACGGGCACCACGGATGTGCCCGCTTTTCCTCTCCTTCCCTGGATTGCAATGGGCTCTGCCCAGGGCTCCGTACCCGGGCTGTGCGCCGCTGCCCGCCACGTAGGTGCAGGTGCACTGAGAGCCTTGCGGTCGGGATGCAAGAGGCCGAGCATCCACCCGGGCGTTATCCGTGGACTTCCCCCATCTCGGGCTCATTGTTTCCCTGCCTTCTGAGGAGCCTGGTGTTTCCTGCAGGCGGTTGGTTTTAATTAGCCAAGCACTGCTGCTCGGCCCCGCGTTGATGCCTTAACCCGCTCGGTGCAAGCGCCGAGCGCTGTGCGGGGCGGCCGGCGGGGCCGGGGCTGCCCCCGCCGCTCCCTGTGCCGCAGGCACCGCTGCCATTGGGATTCACGGACACACGGAGCTCGGATCAAACGCGCTGCAGCCCGTTCCGTGGAAATCTTTCCTTTTCCTTTTTTTTTCTTATCCCATATAACAGTTTTTCAGCACAAAAGGACCCTGACAGGAAATGAACAATATCAGGGATGTTGCCAATTCTAATAATTGTGCCGCAAATCTTGTGATATTTGGCAACTTCTTAAAGACCTGGCTCCTAGAGGCAAGGGATTAAATAACAATTGCTTCCTTTCTCTTTCAAGCAAAGCTCAGCTCTGTGGTTGCACTGAAATGCTTGAAATGTGACTCAAGCTGAAGGAAAAGACATTCTGGGCCTTGCCTGCTGCCCCCAGCGTATGCGCTGTCAGGTTGCTTTATGATTTTTAAATGAAAGTGTTTAAAACTGTAGGAGACATCCAGAAGGTCGCCAGGTGTGGGCAGCCCCGTGTGTGTGTGAGCGGGTTTAAGGAGAAGCTGGGCACGTTGCGCGCTCGGAGCGAACGGGCCGGGCAGCAGGAAGCTGCGCACCTCCGCACGGATATTCTCTCACTTCCTCTGGAAACCCCTTTGGCTCCTCATGATAGAAATTTCTCCTATTTTTACTTCTCTGTTTTTCTCTGTTCCATAAACGCAAAGGCCGCAGCTGCTCGCTTCGCTGTTGGTTGCTTTAACGTAGTCGTCGTTAGCAAATGGTATCGATCGATCCCCATAAAAATACATCAATGTTTAAAGGAAAATGCAATCCCATTAAGAAGGGTGCAGGTTTTGCAAATGGAGGAAAGTAGGTCAGCTGCTGCACCAAGCAGCCCCGAGTGTGTCCCTGGAAGCCAAATAGATGTGTGAACACACTGAAGCTGTCAGCGCCTCGCTGCCTTGCCGCCACTGTGCACCCTTGGCGTGGGCTGGCAAGGATGGAGCAGGGTGCCCGCCGGGTGCATCGCCCCCCGAGGAGGCTGCGTTTCGCACTGGGGGACAGGGCGCAGCTCGAGGGCGTTTCTGTCCCCGCGTTGCAAGCTGGGCCGAGGGCGCCGCGGCACTGCGGCAGCCGAGCGCGGTGCCCGCCCGAGGCCGGAGCTGCCGGGGGCTGCGCGAGGCGGAGGGCGCGCAGGGCCCATCTGCAGAGCTGGCCTGCGTGGAGCGGGGCTGCAGGGGGGGAAAGCAGCTGCTTGGCTGTGCTGCGAGGGGGAGACTGACTGTTGGCACCATCTGTAGCCATCCTTTGTGCTTGCTGCTTTATCTGTTCATTATAGCATGGCACGGAATTTCTCGTGCTTTGAGTGTAAATGAGTTGAGATGGGCCTAATACCGTCAGCATAAAAAGCAGTAACTAAGTGCACTAAAGATGAATAGCGTAATCTGTAAATTCATTTTCAGTTTGTTTCATCTGACTTGAATAGCACAGGAAGCCGTGTTCTGCAGCCCCAGCTGTGCCAGATGTGTGCGGGGGTGCTCAGCCCCCGAGCGGGGCGAGCGGGGCTGGGGGAGGTGGATGGGGCGAGGGGACGGATGGACGGATAGAGGGATGGATGGATGTTGCTGGTGCTGGCTGCACGCTCGCTGTTTGCACTCCCTGCACAAGCAGCGCTGCGGCGAGGGAGCGATGGGAGCGATGGGAGCGATGGTTTCGCCCGGTGCCCGTGCTGGAGCGTCCCGGGGGAGGAGAGGCTAAACCTTCCCATAATGAGCGCTCTGGGAGGGAGGCGTCAGTTTGTCATGTTTGGTACCTGCGGTCTCTCCGCTCCCGACAACACGAGTGCTCTGCAGGTAACTTGCAGGTTGTAACTGCCCCTCAGCGCGGGGGCCTCTTTGTTCTTGAGCAGTTTGTGTCTCACCTCCATAAACGTGCGCTAGGCGGGACAATAACTCAGCAGTGTCTGTTCCTGTCCACACCTCTCCGGGCTGTGCTGTCTCCCTGGCCTGCCCCTGTGCCGGGGCTTGTGCTGCGTCCTCGTGCAGCCGGCCTGGCTCCTGTTGGCGGGCTCGTGTCCTCGGGCCCAGCGGGCTCCTGCTTTTGCTCTTGTTGCTCCCGCGGAGCCGCTCCCTGTTCCGCATCCCTGCTCAGAGGGCCCATTCCCATGCGCGGCCGGCGCCCTGGCACTGATGTGCCCGATAAAAGGTGGGTGTAACTTGATCAAATGCTCATTGACGGGTTCCTCGGCTAACGGGGAAGCGGCTCAGCCTGACACCCCTTGCCGGAGCCTTTCGCAGAGCTCCGGGGCCTCTCTGCAGCCTCCGACGGGGGCTGGCGGTTTCAGTGGCCGTATTT
>JAVCKT010004828.1:0-11717 GCA_032273925.1 Rhynchotus rufescens
AAGCTGCTATGCTGTTTTTCTAAGCTGCACGTCACTTCTTGAGAGCTCAAGAGAAATCAAAGAAATAGTTATGAAATCCTATTAGGAATAATAACCTGTAAACAGAGAAAGGCTGTTAAGCATTTTTCAGATAAGTTTTAACGTGTGTTATATATTTTAAAGATGCACTGGGCAGCTACTGTAAAACAGCTATAAAAGACATGTTGACAACCTTGATTAGCTCTTAAAACTGTCTGTTTACCCATAGCCTGTTCCATGAATGCAGGGTAGGATCACCTTTTTTTGCACTAATAGAATATAAAGATTTGTAACCTCAATATTTTGCAAAGGAAAACATATTTATGATGTTATTATGTCTCTCTCTTTGCAAGAAAGTGCACACATCCAGAATATCAGCTACTTAATCTGTAACACAGCTGAAATTCTTTTTAATATGATCTCAAACTTACAGAGAAGTGCTGTAACAATTCATCTTTTTCCTCTTCAATGAAGCCTCCAACTGTTAGTGCTTTGGGACGATGATCGACCACCATGTGATTCAACACGCCTCTTCCTCTCCCACCACGACCCCATCCTCGTCCTCTTCCTTGGGCAGGCATTGCCTTTCCTCGACCAACAGGCAAGATGCCTAAACGTGCGGCCTGTTCAGAAGAAGTCAAATGAGTTAAAAATCAATCCTCTCAGCAAAAACACAGCATAAATATAAAAGCATCAATCCAAACAAATTCACCTCTACTTGTAACTGATTTAGCTTTTTCCGCAATTCAGTTGTGTCTTCTCCAGAAGAGAGTCTTTTATGAAAGTCCAGTTCTGCATCTAAAAGTTCCTTTTGTGCCTTAAAGAAAAAGATGTACAGATAGAAAACAGAGGTGGAAAAGCTGAACATTAATGTATGCTTTCAATGTATTCCAATTAAGCAATACATTTGTGCAAATTACATTGCTAAATCACGATAACATACCTTTCCTTAAATTCAATTGACCATGCTTCTATTTAAAGTCCCTCCTTGTCAAAAACCAAAATCCAGTTCTGATTTGAAATATCCAGATTTCTCTGCTTTAGAACTGTAATAGGAACTTGAATGATCTATATGGAAAGTTAAGTCACCTGAGTTCCTTAAATTGTTACTTGCTTATCCATAGTTATCACACTCAAAGTACTGTTTGGGAATATATTTTGACCTGAAGTTACTACATTCTTAGGATGCAACATTAGAAAAAGGCCCAGAAACCAGATAGGTTAGTGTCTTGCACAGTAAATACCTCCGTCTTGGATTTTAATTTTGATGGGGTAGAGGATGCAGACGAAGTTTTTAATTCATCCTTTAACTGAGATATTTTTCCTGCTAGTTCTTTCAAGGTCTTCATTATTTCTGCTCTCTCTTCTGGTTTCATGGCCTTATTCTTCTCTAGTTTGGATATCAACATCTGTGTATTAGAAAAACAGCAGGAACATAAAATTATAGCAAAAATATCAGTGAACAGACATATCTACAAAAAATCTGGATGTATATGCTAGAACACATTCTAGGCCTACCTTCTGGCATTCTATTTGTTTTTCTAACATCTCTTGCTTCTTTTTCCTCATGTCCTGTTGGAGTTTCATTGCCTCCTATACGAGGAGAAAATTCATTAAAACAGAAAACAAATTCATAATTAAAAAGTACACATTTGAATATATTACACTCCACTAAAATTTAAAACAACATTTGCTTTCATCTTGTGGAAGTTGCATAAAGAAGTAGCCTGCAGTAGACACGCAGACCATTTTTTGTCACTATTTAATACAGAGAAGAGAGGTCAGTAAATAGTAAAATTGCATTTTACATGTGCATATATGTTATATTTTCTTATTCAAACTATACAAATCAAGTCCATAACAGCAATAACTAGACTGCATAACTTAGATTTGATATGGAAAACAGTAAAAAGCTGCCACTTGCAGCTGTGATATAGTTTAGTGAACTGCTGAAGAAACATATCCTACATTAGCACTGCATTGTCCTACACTGTAGGCATCTCATACCTATAGAGATGAATATCAAAAAATGCCCAAATGCTATCTTTGCAAGACAGTTTTTAGGATAGTTACAGGGCTATGTAGACCAAGGGGAGAGAGCTACACAGGAATACTTGAGGTTGCCTAATCAATCCTTTCCTTATAAAGTACTTAGATTGTTACGCTGTTTGTCAAACAACATATATAGTAAAGCACCTGTTTTTTTTTAAGAGCTTCTTGCACATCATGAGGTTTAGACCCTGCACCAGGCTTCATAGATGTTTTTAAGTTTGAAGAACTGTAAACCATTTTTGAGTGGGTGGTAGAAGTAGGAAATGACTGAAATAGAACAAATAAATATGTAACAGTTTAACATGAACACAATATATCACCAATAACTTTTAGAGAACTGTATTTAAACATGCACACATACTTCCCAATTTGTTTGATGAGGAAAAGAAAATGATGAATTAGAACACGTATAAAGCATTAGTCTGGCAGTCGAACTGCTCAGAAGCAACAAGCTTAAGTATTTGATAAAAAGGATTTTGCAAGAGACACAAAATTCTCCCTGGATCCTGATACCCCCTAGGAATACTGCTGAAGCTGATTTTCTGCTTCTGAATTCTATTCAGCTTGATAGCAACAGTCTAATATCATACTTCCCAATCAAACATTTTCAAAAGAAATAAGGCGGTAACAGCAACAACTCTTCCAACTACACACATGCTTTCTCATAAAGGAATACTTTTCATTGTTAGAAGGCATGCTGCACCATGATATCAACACAAATCAAACTATAGTAGTTTGAACTCTATGCAGAAGCATTTCATAAGCTGTCAGTACCATTTTTAAAGCACTGAATAAGTTCCAAAAATCACTACTAGGAGAAACTATGGGATTCAGAGAGCTGTCATCATATATAAACTGTCAAATTTGTTAAAAATGAAGCACTGGCCCCTCTTCAAATCATGCTGCTTGAAACAGTGATAATTTGTTTCTGAAGTAGTTATTGCTATTTTGTTTTAGTAGCTGATGAGACCTGGTAGTGACCAATCACAGTCACACAAACATTAATGAAAATAAACAAAACCAAATGGAGAAAGAATTGGCAATTGCTATTTACCAGCTTCTTCCTATTGCAAACAGGTCAAATCTTTAAGGAAATGTATGACAATTGTTGGGGTTTTTTTTACCCACATACCTGGGAATCCTCTGCTACAGTGCCAGCCTGGCTTAAGTCAGGCTGGTTTCCACCTGTTGCTCCAAGGCGACGTTTCATTGGGACTTTATTAAGGACATAGGCACCAGATGCCATCGGCTTACTCATCACCTATGTATCAATTGATATTAAAAGGAAAAGATTGTATACTCTGCATTTTAAGAAAAGCAGTCACTCAAACGCCGACAATGTTCTATGCGCTATCGCTAATTTAAAGAAGAAAGCCATCCCACTGGGAATGACAGCACAGTACCTTTGACATATTGCTATGCACCGTTACAGCTGGTGCTGAGGCCAGGCCTTGCTGCTGAAGGTGAAGCTGGTGATGAAGAGGCTGGGAGGGTGACGGCTGCTGTTGCTGCTGCAGCAATGGGGGCTGCTGTTCATTTTCTCTGTGCCACAGTACCCTTATAAACCGATTATTCAAAACTGCCTTTGTGCTGGAAATGGCCTTCCTAGCCTCATCATTAGTTAAGTACTGAATTAAAGCAGCTTCAGGATCATTCTGGAAAGCAACCTAGAACACAAGTTTATTGAAATACATTATTTCAAGATAGACCTTTAACAAACCAACCTACAAATAAGCTACCACGAGAAGGAGTTAGATATTCAATGCTATTAATAGCTTAACATAAAGCTGACACATTCTATGTTACTAAAGTCAAATCCATTTAGCAAGTATTACATTAATTTCAGCAAGTATATATGCCGTAAAAGGCTAAGGATGTTCCATGTGAAGATTCAGAACGCATGCATAGAAGCAGCATTATCTAATTATCATGACTACTTTTCTCTAAAACTAATCACTGCAGATACAAAAACATATATGGGACATCCTAGTACAATACAATTGAGGCACCATCTTTATAAACAGTATCATTTATGGTAAGACAAAGTTGTGGGCTCAAGGAACAGGGAGGTTTCACAGATGCCCTCCATATGCAGACACTTCACCAAGAGGTCGCTCACTCCTCTAACAAGTAAGTGAAAATAAAATACTACTTTAACTGTATAACTATTCATGTTCTGATTACACTGCTCTTTTCTACTTTCTATAACACAGGCTGCATCACCAGACTGGAAAAGTCTGCTGCAAAGTGTAGTAAACTGATGCATAAGACTCCTGTAGTATCTCTGACAAAATTCTAATTAAGAAATGCTGATCATAATGCAAGACAGAAATTGTTAGATCTCTTAACAAAACAAAAAAACCCCAAGCTGCTTAATAACCTGACGTGTTTTAGACGTACTGTTAACCCTGCAAGACTGCCAAGTTTAACAAGAAGTCACAAAGGCAGAAGGGAACAAATGTTTTTTACAGAATGAAGATGATAATAGAGTGGACCAAGGAAATATTGCTTTAGATTTGGTTACCTACTGCCTTGTCCCACATAGCTTCTGCTAATAACAGCAACATAAATTAGTAAAGACAGTAGCTAAGGTTTTAAGGGAAATAGCAATTTTCATGTCAATATGTGGGTTTCTTTTTACCTGAATGTTTACAATAGTTCCAAATTTACTGAAATGTTCATTGAGCTGTGTAATGTTGTTCAATTCTGGTGGAATTTTTCGAACTTCTAACTTTGTGTTAGTATATTGATTCTTCTTCAAAAATCCTGGCTTATTCTGGCTGTTATTGGCTTGCCTAGAAGAAAAAAAATGACAGTAAGATAACTCAGAGAGACTTACGTAGTCCAAGTCAGTAGTTATCACAGACACTCATTTTCTCATAAACAGAATAAATTCTAGAGAGTAACACAAAAAGAGATTTTCCTCCCACTAGTTCCTATTTTTTGGACAGAGAGATTGGCTGGCACACCCAGGTTGGACAACATGGATTAGTGACTAGTTTTATTGACAAAATAAACAACAATAAATGCATTCTTAGTCAAACACAGTTTTTAATTCTTACTTTCCCATCCATGGCTTCTTTAATGACGGACATTCCATACTACTTGGAGATCTTTTCCTGCTGTCTGGTTCAAGCACGACTCTAGTCACATTGCTGCTATTATTTGTAATGGGAATGGGAGGTTCAGTCTGGATGATAATATTGGCAGCTACAGAAAAGGAGAGAGGCGCATATTATTTACCACACCTCAATGCAGACATCCAAAAAACCACTTGAGTTTAAACAGCAAAATAATAGCAAGTTAAAAACAACAAAATAGGAAGATATTATCAAGTTGGTCAGCTTTGTTTACAAAATTGCTTTAGAGATCAAGAGATCACTTGTAGTCTAACCAATCCATCTGTGGACAGCAAACATTAGTCCACTCATTAGGGAATAGATTTTGAACATTACTTTTGTTCACTTAAAGCTTGAATGATCTACAGTTATAAAGCTGAAGCATATGGATAATGAATTTCCAAGTATTTATTTACAAGTTGTTTAAAATGATGCTATTGCAATTAGTCTCCTGTTTCACTAAATATCCAACTCTTAAAAAGAAGTCTGAGTTGTAAATCTTTTTTTTTTTTTTTTTTTTTTGTGGCTTTTATACGCACTAGAGCTCTGCTGATTACACAATGAGGACAAAGACTAGGTTTTAATAAGGAAATAGTTTCAGTTTTATTTGGCTGGATGAATTTAGAATAACCCTTTCACACCACAGACGAAGACAACAAAACAAGTTGTCTAAAGTGCCTTCACCACTCAGTTAGCCTTATACTTGGAATGAGTTCTCAGAATCTGAGGGCAAGTGATAAGAAGTCCCAACCCTGCCTTTACGATGTTACAACTCATTAAGATGGAAACTTTTCTGCAGTAATAGCTAACTATGTTCTGTATAGGATGAGCCACCGGAAGAAATCACTGGAAAAAAAAAACCCTATCTGCTGAGTAAGAAATACTGCAGTGTAACAGAAAACACTGAATTTTAATTATTTTTCCTTTAAGGATGGTGGGCAAAGGCAGGAGGGAGAAAGAAAGCTATGCTAACAGAACAAAAACAAAAACAACAACAACAACAAAAACCAACAACAACAACAATAAAGCTTTAACTTGTTCTGAACTCTAAAGACATCTAATATATGTAGTCATTAAGAGAGTACACACACTTTCATCCAGTAAATGACCCAGTATCACTTGGAGCTAAGATTTCCATGGATTAGGAAAACTAGAATTCTATCTGCAACGGTCATTTTAAGACAACAAAAGGCTAATGAAGTCAGACTATCAAGTCCAAACACCTGTCATGATAGTTTCCCTCATCACTGCCATCACAATAGCTGAGGCAAGTGCCGTGGATAATGACCTGTATGCCCCAGCTCCTAAATGTATCTGTAACAAAATAAAGCTGTCTTCAGACGATACTGCTTTGCACTGCTTTGCTTTTCTGAGGCACCCAGCAAGTATCTTGGTAGGTTAAAGAGAAAAAGACAAATCAAAACAAAAATTAAAATCAACCACCCCCGTAGTATTGATTAAAAACAACTGCTTGTCTGAGAATAAGGCTGCTTTGAGTTTAATATAGTCATATTACCCCCCCCTTTTTTTTTTCCATGTAGAGATGTCTGAAAATTGCTTTGAAATATTAGATCAATGAGCAAAATGTGCTTTCAGTCTGAAAAAGTGAAAAATAAGTGTTGACGGTCTTGGACAAAAATAGTAACAGCAGTGACTAGAAACCCTTCCTACCTCTTGGATTTGTATCCATCTCCCCAGATGTTAGGCCAATTAGATTTGGACGCTGCGTTTGTGCTCTTGTAAAGAACTGTCGATACTGAGATCTACCAGCACTGGTAATACTAGGTGCTTCAGGGTTATAGCCATCTGGCTCATATGTATCTATAAAAAAAGGAGAGAAATGAAAGGATTTTTTCAAACGATTTTAAGACTCGTAGATTAATTTTCCCTTATGGAAGTACATGGATGTCCAAGAACCAGAAGTTGTTTTGGATGAAGAAAAGAGAAAAGAGGTTGTATAACTGACGTGTGCAGCCATTTAAATTCCTCAACTGAGCTTCATGCCCAAGTCTATTTCAGCATAATCTCTAAGTGATTCTTACTTTTTGTCAAAAGTGCACAGGTTACAAAAATGGAACATTGCTGATGAACTACTGGAAAAATGAATGAGGTTTCTGTATGACAACTCTACTAATAACAGTGTTTCACAGGGTGCAACAAAAAAAAAGTTTGAACATCTACTCTTTAAGGGCTGAAATGCAAATAAATCTTTATTCTTTGTTGCCCAACAGTCTAGTTTCTTTCAGAAAAAAAGACTTTTTTGGGAAGCAAGTGCTTAAATAATTTTGAAGGAAACTGAGAAATCAGTAATCTGACCAATACTTACCTATTGAATTTTCACAATTCATTTGTGAGAGAGACTACCTGCCTAAGTCTAGTAAGGTATTAATGATTATTTTGATCAAAAGAGGTAATGATGTGAAAACACAAGGTGACAGAATTAACTCATATTGTTCCTCCAGCCCAAAGGCCAAATTAAAGATCATTCATTCTTCCAAACATAAGAAGGAAAAGCAATACAAGACGCAAAATGAATAAAATCTACAAAAAGCCTTCATAGAAGCACAATACACACATCCTGGAACACCAAGGGACATCTATACAGGGCGACTGCAGACTTGAAGCATTCTGAATGTCAGCTTTGCTATTCCAAAGCAGCGATGAAGACTCTCTACAATTAAAATAGATCCCTCAGAACTGCTATACCTATGTTTTCTCCCGCAGTTCAGTTTCTGCCAAGAACTTCCATTACCCTTGCCTGAGGTTCCTCCTCCAAGATTTTGCGTATGACTGCAAGAAGGCAATCAGCAATTGTTACTGAAACTACGTAAGAATATGGCATGAAAACTCCAAAGTGGTTTTGGAGAACAGAATTATGCAGTGCCACTGAGGCCAAAGATGCACTGTGATTTGAGGCACACAGAATTGCCATTAGAAGAAGTCCTGAAGCTGAAAGAATTGGATAACAAGGCCTGATAGCATTTGGCAACAACCAAACCACACTTCAATAAGATTTTGAGTGGTGGAAGTTCTGAAAAGCATGCAAGTCGCAAAGAAAGTGATGGGTATTGCACGCTAAAGACTGCCTTTGAATAAAATCTAAAGTGTTTGTACAAAACAAAACAAAAGACACCAGACAGGAGTATTAAACAGAAAAACTCTTAATATTAATTCACCTTATTCTGGTTAGGTAAAACGTGGAAATGTTATCATTCCTTTCATTATCAAAATACAAAATGTTGTTGAATTTACACTGAACAAATTCCCCAGGTAGTCCCTTCATGAAATATTACTTCTATGATATTTTAGCTGTGTAAGAAAGATGGACATGCCTACTGCAATCCATTGATATTAATTTATTTAGAAAGCTAGAATAAGCCAATTCTGGAAAAAAAAATAGAAAGCACTAATGTATATGAAAAACATAAAAACTATTTTGACACGAAGCAAAGCAGAAATTTCCCCTTGCCCTCATTGGAAGCAGTAGCAGAGGAATAAAGACTGGGTAACAGATTTGCTGATACACTACTTGCCTACTGACGCTCTGCTAAAAGGCTTCAAGATGAAGGGATCCCTTCCTTAATGTATGGCCATATTGCTTTGAGCATATTGTTTTAAGTATACAAAATCAAAATGAATCCCTCCATAAATGAGGTTTCCTCAGACAGTGACAGAATGCTACTGTGTTTTACACAGCAACAGCAGATGATGCACTGCCTAGGAGAAAAGCCACCAGACTTCTTTTTAGATTTGTATGTACTGGAGGAAGATAAAGGAAACATTTTTTAATCATACATCAACAGAAACATTTTTAACTTTATAATCTCAAACGGACTTTTTTTAAAAAAGGATATTTGCTTACGTTCTGATACTGTATACAGTAGGTTCTGGGGTAAAGGAGGAGGCAGCCTTGCTCCTACAGGTGCAAGGCTGGGCACTGCACTTGTCCCAGGCTGGTCACGATTACTTATCAAACTTGACTGTGTTAGAGGTGGTCCTACAACGACACCACAGAATAGATCAGCAAAGCTTGTAACTCCACAGATAAACATACAAATAATTCAGTGCAATTTCTAAGACTGGGAGTTTTTATTGTCCCATTAAACTCAACATAAGTTTCCTGTAGGTAAGAGTATCTGCTAAGGTAAGTTACTCCCTGTACTAAACAAAAGGACAAATCTTTAAGCTATACAAATAAATTTCCTTCCCCAGAGGCTTATTATTGTTACAGTCTGCATTAGCTCAAGTAGCAACTCCCTCAGCTCTGCCAAAGGGGCTAAGAGGAAATCAACACTTGCTCGGAGCAAGAGCTCATACTAGCAACATTTAGATTCTAGTTCTAAAACAAGGGCTACAGGGCAAAAGTCCTTCACAAGTTTGTCCTGTGATTTTTGCATTTGTTTGCACCACATATGATAAATACACTACTAGATATTATATGGTCAAAATTGTACAATGACTTACATGACCTGTTAAGACATAACTACAACTGGAGCGCACTACTGCTTTGCTTAATAGCAAGGCAGCTCATTACTACAAAAATGCTCATGAAAAGTTTCACCGAAGATTTTCTGTTAGAAAATTAGAATTAGAAAAGCTTTTTTTTGCTACAATAAGGATCATTTACCACCACAGTCATTTTAAGCTTTCGCTACTAGAATTTGTGGTAAAAATAATTCAAGGTAAGAAATACAGGTATAAAATTTGTCATGTGAAGGTAGATATAATACTCCAGCAATCTTCACAGAATTGATTATAGTCATGTGTAGTTTCACCAGAAATACCTTTGTTTTTGACAGAAAAAATAATCAAATAACTACCCTCCTCAAAATTAAAGTTTCGCAAGTAATACATTCACTATTTCCTAAAAATATTTGTTACAAGATTATACAACAATTATTCTTTAAGCCCATAACAACTACTGTTTCATTAAGTCACAGCACACGTGCTACTGGAATACAGCATACTGAAACAGTGCAACCACGTATCCAGTATTCTAAGATTTTCCTTTTTGTCTTGCACAGAATCACTCTCCTTTAAGATGCAAAGAGACAACAAAACGGCTACAGTTTCAGAGATCACTGCTAAACTAAGAGAGGCCTTAGATGTATTAGGTATTGGCTATGGAAAAGCCACACAATTATCACAAACAGGGAAATTTATTATTGCTTTCAGGAGATTAGATCTCAATATTTTTACATTAACAAAAAAAGACTATCCAGGCAATTGACAGGCATCAAACTAAGTAACAAGACGGTCAGGTAATCTGAAACATCTTCCCCATCCTTTAATCCCTGCATTTGTCTAATTTAATTCGGAGCACAGTGAATTTTAAAAGCTGATTTCACAGAACTTCTGGTAATATGGCAAGTAGTACAGCACTAGCAAAGAAGCAACTCATTAATTTGAATATATACAGAACTCTTCCAGAAATATCTGTCCCAGATCGATCATTTGTGACATAAAATAATGCAGAACCGCATTTCAGCTTACTTGGTACAGGAAGCACAACAGGAGGTGGTGCCTGCGGGTGAGCCTGGGGAACAGGCATCCTCATATTGCGAGCTGGAGCTGGCATGGGGGGCAGAAGCATACCAGGAGGAGGAGGAAGGCCCAGAGGCGGTGGAGGAAAAGGGATCATGCTTGGCAAGGACACTTCATCCACTACTAACGGGTCATTTCCGTGATCAAACTGGCAAAGATCGCCAAGCACACAAAATCCTCGCTCTGCAAAACAAAACATCTGGTTATGTTTTTATATAAAAATCAGAGAAAAAAAAAAAGAATCCAAAACTACATTATCAGGCAAGGTTTCAAACTAAAATTGGAATTGGAACAACCTTCCATAATGGCATACAAACATACCTACATTATAAAAGCTGGGGGGTAATGGGGAGAACAGGAAGGGAAGAAAAACATAAAGACCACAAGTTTAACAATAAACATATGAATTATAGTCTTTCTTCAGATATGCAACTGTTGAAATATTTTCCAAAGCATATATGGAATTGCAACCAGTTCCATATTCTTACTCAGCAACAGTCAAATTATAAGTAAATTATTTCCAGCAAATTTACTTCTTTCCCAAAAACAACATAGGTCATACATGCATTTTTACACACAAGATACTTACATGCTACTGAATTTGGCTGCCTGCCTACACTTAGTGAAAATTTAGAGAAAAACAAGTAGATAGAATATAACTGAAATCATATACACACTCAAAGACTAGAAGAAGATTACCGTCATAATCTCGACATCTTCTTTTAGGTGGAGGGTTTCTGCCAAATGAACCAGGAGTGCTGTGGTTGTTATAAAAGTTTGACCAGCTCTCTGTTGTGTTTTCAAGATGGTGAGCAGGTGCAATTACAGTAACAGCACTGGGAATAGACTGTGCAGAGGAATACTGTTCAGTAGAGTTACTGGCAGACAAGGAAACTGGATTATAGGAGCCTTCATCATTTCTCTCAGTCTTGAATTTTGATCTCTCCCTATGCTCTGTTAAAAAAAAAAGGGGGGGGGGGGGGA
>JAVCKT010004832.1:0-14728 GCA_032273925.1 Rhynchotus rufescens
ACAAATGAAACCACTCTGCATAAGGTGGTAAATTATTCATGTTTCAGTAACCATCATAAATGGAGAGTGTGCTTTAAGCAACCTCAGAATTTCAAGACTGGTTTGTCACTGCAGTCCTGATTAGACCAGTGTCTTATCTTCAAAACCAATACTTTGGATAATGGTGATAGATCCTTAGGGTAGGTGTATGTGGCATAGACTGCTTCCTCTTGATTCCATACAAGTCTCTTGACTTGTTTGCAGGCACAAGGATTAAAATCCTTTCCATAACAAGCAATGAGACCATGTAGTTTAAACTAGACCAAAGCTAAGCACAGGATGAACCTGCTGTTGAAGCAAAAGATTTGATGGGTCAGTCCACAAGGAGGAGGGTGAATTAGTAACCTGGGGCAGGAAAATTTCATGTTTTGTCCTAAAAAGCTGGTGTTTGCTTCCATAACAACCAAAACAGAGAGATGAACCCCAGTGCATTGGACTGAAAGGGACAATAACCAAAAAAGGAAGAGGTAAGAATTGTAACTCACACTTGCAAGCTGTAGAGTTTTGAGGAACTCATATGTGTGATACAAATACATATCATTCCAGCTAAGGCTGGTTTTGGTTCAGGAGAGAAAGGGCACAAACTGATCAGTTATATGAGACAGCTAAGATGGAGGGAGAGTTAATGATGGCTCTGGTCCAAACATTTGACTCCTATGTTTTAAGCAACCAGTGGGAACCATGTCAGTGATTCTGGATCACTGTGAAGATGAGAAGTCTTCAGGTTAGACTGAGATCATCATTTAAGGACAGAACAGGTAGAAGTATCCTTTCTGTCATCCATATTTTGCACTATGGAGACATGGAGCGGGCCTAGGATCACCTCAGAGTGAAGGAGTCAGGGTTCTGGCTGCTTGTGAGAACGTGAGAATGGGTGCTGAGAAATCTCTAGAAGGTCTTGTTTTCTTCAAGGAGATGCTGACAATTTCTGCCTCTCTATTACACATCACTAGCGTGGCCCAGCAGAGAGTATTTCATTCTAAGAGGCAATATCTGATATTTGGTAAAATTTCTTTCTTGCCATTGGTAGTGTTTCCATCTTTACTGTCTACTGTCATTATCACCACAATGAAAATGCATGTATTAATCCAGGAACCCTGGGGAAAACCGCCTAGGTCATTGTTCCCTTCGTGAGAGCTATATCATGTTACCTAGAGAAAGCCCCTTTGCATCAATTTCCCTATTGATCTAGTCTGTCAAAGGCATCATTTTACTCATAATCAGCCATATCCTCTGGAATTCAAGTAGAGGTTGGAATATTTTTTTCAGAAAACATGAAACCACAGAAAAAAACATATATTCATGGACTTTCACAGCCAGTAAAGAATATTATTAGCTTCTAGTCTGACCTCTTGCATAGCTGATGCCAGAGACATGGCCAAGTAGCTTATTTATATGGTATTAGAGGAAACGCATTCTTTATGATCTTCCTTTTAACTAGTCATTACTCAGAGAATGTGCACTTGTAAGATTTATTTTAATACGTGCTGAAAATTTGGGTTCTCTCCCTTCCCTCTTCCAATTTCTCTCTGAATATCTTCAGGATCCATCTGACTGTGCTGGTAACTATGGATAATGCCCATATGTCCAGCAGCCTTTTCCAGTGCTGATGTGGTGATATGTGCTCAGGCACCTGTCTAGGACTTACCCACCCTGCCGTTGTGATGGAGCTGGGGGACAGAGAGAGTAAATGTCTAGTAAAAAATTAAATGTCCTCTGTTGAGAGGAATATTAGTGTAAATGAAGAAGTGTGTTTCTGGTTGTTCTCCATAAAAAAAAAAAAAAAAAACCTTTCAGTTTTTCAGAAGCAATTTAAAGCCTTGTTCCTAGTTCAAAATCAGAAGGTGGAGGACATCTTCTAAGCAGAGGTGAGCATGGTCTGCCATACTCCTTGTAGCTGAAGGCCATGTGAACGTGGTGTTAAGCTGGAGTTAATGGATGGGGTATATTAGCTTAGGCCAAATGTGCCTGTGCTGTTCATACAGCTTCTCTTGGCTTCAGAGCCAGATTCTGCTTGCAAACTACTGCACATCTCATTGCCAAAATTTCCTCTTAAAATTGAAATGGTCTTTTTCCATCCATCCATCCATCCATCCATCCATCCGGATATCCCATGGTGTTCAATGGGGAAACTCTTTAAAAGAGACAATGATTCTTCAGCAGAGGCTTGGGCAGGAAGGTATCCTTAGCAGGCACCTACAGAGCCATTTTCGTTATGTAACCTGGCACTTTTTTTTGGGAGCTCGTTCCCACAGAAACGAACTTTAAAATAAAAGCAATTGATGGTAGAATTTGGAGGAGTAAAATCTAAGAAGGCAGGCTTTCATTTTTCAGTTTGGCTCTTTAAAATGAATGTGATAGCTGTATTTGAAATGTGACATATAGGCTCACTTTATAGAGAAACCACTTTTTAATCAATATATTTGAAACACTAGGGAAAAGAGTGTCCACCAAGATAGAGGGAGATTTATTGTGTTAAAATACATCTGGGTGATTTTCCTAATGCACAGTGTATTAATAAGTGGTGAAAAACAGCTAAATGTTAAGGTTCCTTAATGCTAAGCATTGGACCCATATAAAGAAGATGCCTCAGTGACAGCTCAAAATAGTCCCTTGTAAACAGGTCATTTGAATTAATGGATTTTCCCCAAAAAAAGTTATGTGAAGAGTGGTAGGTGCATTACTACCTAGAAACTGTCCAGAAGAAACAGTAGTGCAAAGCATATGTATGTAGCTACAATCTGGCAATCCCAAGTCCCCTGCAAGATAAACAAACAAACAAAAAAAATCCAATAAAACACTATATTGCAGGAAATCAATAGTTTTGCCCAATTAGGCAGGATAAGTGGGCTGGTGCCAATCTGGTATCTCACACTTGAGCAGGATAGACACAGCTGCAGTGGGATGCTGTTGACAATTTTTCCTCCAGCAATCTGGGATGCTCATAAATCTGCCTATAACCATGACATTTCCAGGGATATTGGTAGTCCCTTACCCTGCAATTCAAAAGAAAAACGTTTTGATTTTTTTTGGCAGCTACTTGCATCTGTGTCTGAGTGATTGCTCGAAGATGGAGAACTTGGAAATGAAGCATCTAGATTCTTCTCCTTCTGGAGCTATTAATCTGCATTACCATGTTCCTGGCTTAACACTGTGGCCGGGAATCTGTGCTCTGCCTCACCCTGTGCACCAAAGGCCTATAGTGTTTTCTGTGCTGAATGCTGCAGACAAGGAACGTACATGCTGGTGAACTAGTGAAAAAGCATCCATGGACATCCCCAAAATGGAGCTTGTTTTGGAGGCACCATCTCTGCATTTTTGGGGATTATTCTGGTGTTTGCACTTGTGTGAGTTGTTTTGCCTTAAATAAGAAGGAAGATTCTAACTGTGGAGGTCTGGTTGTTTCTGAGAGTCAGCACACCATCTAAGCTCTGAAGGTAACTGGAATGGTGTTGATGGCAGAAATGTGTGCTGTGGAAATGACACTTACTTCTAGACCTTACTTGCAATTAGAGGGATGCCTGCATCAACTTACATCCTTGAATATTTAAGTCTAAGATTCACACCTTGTCTTATTACCTGTAGCAGGATTTGCATCGTTTCTGTACTTTGAAAAAACACATACCACTTCACAGCAATCACCACAGCAAATGCTGTATATTAAGAGTATATATGAGAGAGAAGTGTATCCAGCTAATACCTCTGTTACATTAATGAATATGCTATGAATACCTTTAAAACTTTAAGTTGTTTTTAGTACTGTACATTCAGTGATACTCATGCTTGAAAGAATGTAAGGATAACAGGGATACCACAAGGTGCCTTAGGGCAGCAAAAATTAGCTCTTTGTGTTTGCCACATGTGATTAAAAACAGGATGATTAACTTTCATTATTCCAAATAATTTCTGATGATCTTGGTTAAAGTATACCCACTCCTAGTCTGGCGACCGTTTCTCCTTTGCTTCCAAGAAATCCAATTTTTGTTTTAAAAGTGTATATCTAATTAAAGGATATGTAATTCAGCAGAAAGTCTTTTAAATGCATAACTGATTATCTGCTTCCTGTAATTGCTGGTTTGTATATTGAAACTCTGATTGAGTTGGTAGACAATAAAAGATTATTTTTTAATTAGATATACTCATCCCCATCATTTGGGAATAGGGGATATTTTCTACTACTGCTATTTCTTCCAGTCCAGGAACATACACTAATCTCTTGCTTGCTATCAATGTCATTTTCCTCAAATGAGAAATAAACAGAAGCCTGCTTCCCTTGCAGAAACAGCATGCCTAGGCACTATTTGTCATTTCAGTTTGATAAGACGCTGGTAGTGGGATGTGTATGTATGCATTATATGATATGCAGCAGGACTGTATGCCAGGGCCAGATTAAAGGTACTGAGATTTACTTAAAATTCCCCAAGGATTTTTTGATGTTCATTCTTCATTAGAAATTCTGCTTCTGTATCAGAAGAATGTCAACACAAAATTATGACCCCAAACTATTCTTTTATGGGGTCTAAATACATTTTTTTTCCTTGTGACAAACCAAGCTATTGTTAACTGTCTTAAAAGGCATTTCATGCCACCTCTTGCCCTGCAGATTCGCTCTAAAATGGCAATATCTCTAGAGACCTTTCTCTGCCAGATAAACTGAGTTGAAGCCTTCCTCTGGTTTAACATACAGTATCATAGGTACCAAAATGCTTTGAGCTCTATACTAACAGCATAGCTGCAAAATAGGGTGTCTAGTTCTTAAACTGGGAGCAAGTCATATTCCTAGCAAGGACTCACAAATTATATATATTTTCTCAGTGTGGGGACAGTGTTTCAAAGCAAGTGACAGAGTCCCTACACCTCTCATACTCAGCCTGCCCTCCTCCATACAGAGCAGTATTACTGTCATGTGGCAACCAGAGCAATTGGTTCCCTGGCAAAGTAATGAGGGGTTCTGCATATATTTTTATCTGCCTTTTTTTTTATGTAGTTCAGTCACCAGGAAAGAAGGAGATAGCAAAAGTACTGGCCTCCCTCATCAGGTCCTCTCAAGGGACTAGTGTGAATCCATGCCTACCAACACAGCCAGTCCTCCTTTTATGTTTCTATAGTTAAAAAAGGAAGTCCTGTGATTTGGTTCACATGGCAAAGTTGTAACTCTAATTGAAATTACTCTGATTTTTGCGTGCCCCTAGTTTTTGCTCAGCCGCCTTCTTTCCCCATCTCTAGTTTCCTCTTCTTCCTTACAGGGTCTCTGCTCTGCTGCAGTAACTCCTATTCATGGCATCCCCGATCATTTTCCTCTTGACTGCTGCAAATCTCCTTCTATTCCATTTTTTTTTTTCAGTGGGCCTCTCTCTAAACAAAAGGGATGTGATTCTCCTCTCCCTCCCACTGACTTTAACCTGTTGTATTTTGCCATGTCATTATTCATGATTTAAATGAGGCTAAGCGAGAGAAGAATAATGCTCTCAGATTTTCATTATCTCAAAGCCATACTATTCTCTGCACGCAGGCTGTGGTATTATATCAGCCTGTCCCTTCACCACTTTCAAAGGCTTCCTCTCCTCAAGATCAAGCTCAATAGTATGCTAAGGACTTTCAGAGCTTTTTGAACCCGTCTGACCCCGCTTCTCTGATCTCATATCCACTCCCACACACATTTGTTTGGTTCTTCTAATCTGGCCATCTCCCCTGGCCGCGTGGTGCTGAGCATCTGGGCGTTCGTGCTTGTTTGTGCTCCGCGTTCATCTGAGGCCGCAGTCCTGTGAGTCATTTCCCCGCTCTGGGTGTCACCTTTGCAGCTCTGCCTCACCCTCCCAGTGGGTGACCCGGCACGTTCCCTTTCCAGCGCCTCTGGATAACGCTGTGGGCTGGAGCAGCCCCAGGCTGGACCGTGGTGTCTCGCTGTGGAGATCAGTCAGGCCCTCTGTGCTAGTTGGGTTTGGTTGACAACTCCGTTGTGTTGTGACTGAACTCAACCTGGCATGAGATCTGGCAGCGTCTCTAGCTTGCAGTGTCTGTGCAAAGCCCTGCCTAAGTGAGCAGAGCCAGCACAGCATGAGGCCCGGCCCTCTGCGGCCTTCCTGAACTGGCTGTTGCTCTGCTCCATCCCGTGGACCCTCTCCAGCCCGGTGTCCTCTCCCAAGGGCTCTTCCCACCTCCCTGTGCCCCAGAGGGGACACAGTGACTGAGGGAGTGACTGTGTGTTTGCTGAAGACACCTGCAGCTCTCTCCAGCTGGCTGTGTGGGGACCGTGTGTGGAGGTGCGGGCATCTCTGCTGAGTCCAGAGGGCCCCTCAGCGTGATTTAGCTAGTGCTGACAGCAAACAAGTGTTCCTGGTCTGGTCAGCACCCAGGGACCTTTCTGTGATTAAACAGTGCTAATAAAGAAAGCTTTGTCAAAGCCGGTGCTTTTCAGGCTGTGCTTTAATGCCATTGACGCTGGATTTATGCTACTGTGAGAGGACGCTCACATTTGCAGGCTGCTGGTTCTTTTCTTTCCATAATTGCTTGGCTGCCCTTTATGGGGAGGAGAGAAAGTGAGAGGTGGTAAGCAGCTAAGTAACCTCTAGCTGCTACTGCATCTTTGGGAGGCCTTTCAGCCTGGCAGGTGTAACCTTTGCTGAAGACATATGCTATCATCCCTCTTCCTTTCCACCCACCAGGCTACAGCTGAGGTGACACAGAACCAGATGATTTAGAGAAGAACCTCAGGGCAGGATTGCACGAAATACCTAGGTATCAAATATGCTGATCATCTATATTTAAGTCGCTTTCTATTATGGGATACGTTATAATAGCATGTGGGTGTATTGCTTCCCACCAGAAGCAGCAACTTGCATATGTATATGTGAGTTTTAAGAGGTGTATTCATCTCTGCAGCGCTGGAGCAGATTCTGTGCAACTCTTTGTCCTCTCAGTAGGTTACAGAAGCACCTTTCAGCTCCATGTGGTCTTCACAACTTTGAGACTCCCAGAAAGTCAGGAGAAATAGGCTTGTATATCTGTATAAATGACTGTCATTGCAGGGATAGTGAGGGAGACCTAACCATCCTCACAAAAGGCTAAAAAGTCATTAGAGAGAGCTCAGAGAAGCTGTACCTTCTTCTGAGTGATAGTGGTTTGCTCATGGCATTTGGATCTTGCTCTCCTCTGAGTGTATGTCCCTCTTCTGCACCCAGGGTGTGCTCTGTAGCACAATTTTGGGACAGATATGTGGAAAGGTGACTGGAATTCGGCCAAAAGGGAACCTGTGTCAAACCTGTTATTCCTTGTGCTACTGAAGGATGAACGTGAGACGTGTGTGACGGCAGCCGCGGTTGTTTTCTGTGGGAGTGAGTACGGCTAGGAAGTTTCAGGATCATGTGCCTGAAACCTAGGCACTTCTCTGGAGCTGCCAAGCTGTTTCTACAAAATTGAAGTTCGTTATAAAACCGCCAGCGTTTCTAGCCTTTGAGACTGAGGAGGTCTTTCCCACTGATGGTTTCGTTACAGGATTCTGACCTTTCTTGAGGGCAGAAGAGGTCCCAGTTCTCTTTCAACCTGATGCTTTAACTGTTGCTCTGCACACAACAGAGCCTTGCCTTTCATTTGGCTGGGTACAGTGGCTTAGGAGAGGCAGGGTTTGTAGAATCCCTCTTATTGTATAAAAGTAAGCATTTTGAACAATTGTACATAGTGGGCATACACTTTTCCCCCCCGCTATAGAATTAGAGTTCAAATGAGTTCAAGCAAGTATCTCTGTCCAGGATTTCAGAGGTTCTGACTGCTCAGGCAGAGTGAAAATTCAGATATGCTCTCTGCATGTGCCCCAGTCAGCTGTAGGGCATATGTGGTGTGTCCAGCATTTCCAGGAGCCTTTGGTCTGTACACTGGACAGATGGTCTGTATATGCACAATAAATGCCATGTGTTTCCATGCACAGTCCATCTGTGAAACGTAGGCGCAGTATGTCTGATGCTTCCTGAAAACCTGGAGCAGAAATAAGGCAACCTATGGCCAACGCTCTGCCATGAGCCTGGACCAGAATTTTCAAAGGAATTTGGACTTTCAACTCCTGCTGATTTCAGCATATCTTCCAAAGCAGATGCTGAGCAGGCCTTGGACTCTATGATGAGGACACCTGGCAGGACAGATGTTGCATCTGAAGGTCTTGAGTGCAGCAAGGAAAGGCAAGGAAGCGATTCAGTGGGAATCTGTTTGAAGGCTGTGGTGCAATATGGGAGGCTACAGAGTTCAGCTGGGGTCAGAGAGATATTTTAGTATAACTTCAATATGGTGAAATGACTGTGTGCCTCTTTCAGTAGAGTTATCAAGATACAACAAATGCACCTACTGCTACTGATAGCAGTTTTATTTGTGTGTTAGCTGCACTGGAAATTACAGCCCATTGTAAAAGTATCACTGTTTTCTTCTCCAGTGGATTTATGATTGATGTCTTGTGAGCTTTGTGTAGCCCACCAAATGAGAGTGATTTGTTTCTTATGTGTTTGCCAAATAATTCTTTACCTGAGTTATTGTCTCAGTAAATGTGGTAGACCAGACCCCCATTAAATGTACCCTCCCCATGCAAAACAAAATTTACTTAATTTTGCTCTAATTTAGAGTGGTATTAACATAAACATTCAGTAGTGAGATACTGCCCAGAGGCTTTTTTCCTGCATTTCCCCTGGGGGGCAATTCACATTTTAAACTCTTCCAAAATAAAAGGTCATCTCATTTATTCACTGCATGATTCTTTGCCTTTCTAGAGATTAACATATAGCAAATATTTATATAAGATGGCATTCTCATTAGCCCACTGCTGCTGCCTCTCAAGATCATTTGGAAGCTTTCTTTGAATTTGCAGTTCTCCCAGGTCAAGAAATGAAAAGCGCTGAGCTTGCAGAATGGACCATCTGCTCTGAGAGAAGGCAAGTACAGGTACTAGAGGTGAAAATGCTCATGTTCCCATGGAGTTGCTCTCTTGAGTTCCTAGAGCCGGAGCCCGGGGGCAATTTAACAACGATGGCACAGGACTTGGGACAGGCACACATGCTATTTTTTCTCTTATGATGATCTGCTGTTTTTCATTGTGCTTCCTTTTCTGCCTTGGTACCTCACAGTGTCATTGGCACTGCAGGTGACAACACAGAATTTGTTTGTGCTTTGCCACAGGAGAGAAGGGTGTGGAGGTGAAAGACGTAGCAAAGGAACATTATTTGGGATCCAAATTTCCTAGCATGGAAGAAGCTCCTTCTCCTCAGTGAGTTCATCTTAACTTCCTCCATTAGCTCATCTCATTCCTCTAATCTCCTGTTCCTTTCTGTGTCCCTCTCTCTGGGCTCTCCTACCTACCCCTCCTGTTTGTTGCCATATACTGGCTCACGCTGGTAGCTGCCATCCCAAGAAGATGGAGAGAGTTGATTGATCTTAGCTTCTCATTCAGGTGTGGGAGCTGTGCCATTCTTTCAACATTAGCCATCCTGCAATGTTGCCTATCTTGATCACTGTTATCTTCACTGAAAAATCAGTGTAAATAAAGCATCCATTTAATTTTGGGGCCAGAACCTTCATGTCTTTAATATTCCTGGCGAGCTTTTTTTTTTTTTTAATTTCATAGGGCTGAAGAACACATGCTGTTTGCTTTTGTATCTGTTGCAAGGTCACATTCAGCTTGACTGTCGGCACTTTTCACTTTAGCCTCAAGCTTCATGATCTCGAAAACACAGTTCCTCTGCTGAGTTGCCATTTTGCACTCCTCTCTGGCCCTTGGTTGATTGTTGTCTTTGTAGAGGTGGTTTATTTATCCACTTAAATTCAAAGCTATTCTCACAGGCTTTGTTTTTCCCTGACTTGGGAGATATGCTGGAGGTAGTTTTTATTCTTTTGGCTTAGAGGAATTCCAGGCCTTCCCCAGACTGAAGTCCTTTCCTTCTTTAGTCCAGATGAGTTCACTAATTACTTCCCTTAATTTCTCAAATTTGGATCATTCGAAATGTACAACCTTAATTACAGACCTATTTTTGTTTACTCTTCCATTTAATTTAAAATGAATCAACTTGTGATCACTCAGTCAAAGGTTATTTTCTTTGATCGCTTCTCTTGTAATGCGCTTGCTATTTACCAAAACAAAGCCCAAAATAGCATCTGTGGTTCAGCACTCTTTAGTGAATTAATTTGTTGACAATTATATCTAAAACTACCTTAGCCATATTGCCAGTAGTAGTGTCTGCATCTGTGAAACTGTATTTATTTCCTTCAATTTTCATTCCTTGTGAGATCAATCATAATATAGATAAAGAAGCAAATCAAATAGTAAAATTTCTTGAGAGGAGCAGAGAACAAAAATGGAGATCTCTGTTAAGTCACTTTGTATCTCCTTAATGCTCTGTGCATTTCTGACACATCCCATCTCATAAAAGATATAGCTTCAGTTCTGAAAGGCATATGCTAATCATTTCTGCTTAATTACCAGGCACCTTTTCTGATGCTTGGAGATGGTCTCAGTGCTTTCTCCGTGCTCAAGTAGGCAGCACGTCACAGAGCAAAATGCCAGGGAAGTGCAGACCTCTGTTCTGGTTCATTTAACGGATAAAGGCAGGTGAGGGCAAGCAATTAAGAAAGTGTGATTGCTAATAAATATTAGAGAGCTAATGTTCTCACATATGGCATAGCTGTGCAACAACCTCTGATCAGTGATCTTGAGCAGAATCCCTATGAATCTGCTAAGACCCCTGGATGCAACTACCAACTTTCATACCGTTCCATTTACCTCTCCGCTGCCAAAGCTGAGTTCATAACAAGCAAACCTCTTAGAACTGCCTAATATTCTTTTAATCTTTCACATATGCTGCATTCGTCCACTTCACAGTAACAAAAGGCAGAAGCGCAATAGCTCCTCAAATCCTACAGCTTCCTAGGTGGTCTAAGATTTGGCTTTTGACCCTCCAAACCAAAGGTAACTGGCAAGATGCACTTGTCGTATTTATTTCAGAATTCCTCAAGCAATGGGTGTGTATTCAAAGGACTGGGATACTCTATTCTGCTCTTGGTGGTCAGCCCTACCTTAGACAGAAGTTGATCATTCTTGGCACATTTTAACTCATATGGGGAGAGCACGGTATCTTTCCTGGGTTGTATCCTTCTCCAACCTTTTTGTTTTGTCTGTTAAGGTTGTTATTCCTTGGGCAAACTCTCTGTTTGTTTGGAATGTAGAACAAGGAGATCATAGCCTGGCCCCTAGACACTGCTTTAATTCTGCTATGAATGAGCCTTTCTTTAACTGCATAGATCATCTTGGTGAACTCCCACTTTGATGCTTCCAGACTGGTCATATGCACATTGTTCTGATGATCAGTTTTTTTGTGGTTACTCTGAAAAACATCAGCTTAATACAATTTAATAGGAAGAATAAAAAGAGTCAATGTCCTACTATGTTTCTCATGAAATAACTCCCTTGGATATTTCCCAACCTCCTGCGTTTCTCAAGATATATTTTTAAAATTGGTCTCCCTAAAAGTTTTTGATCATTGCCCCTACATTAGTTGGTTTCTGCAGCATCTTCAGGGCGAGCTGGTCAAAAGTTAATAACTTTTTTTTTATTATTATTCACAGGTACATTTAATGAATACTTTAAAATTCCTTCCTACTTCTTCATGGTCTAGAGTTCCTATTTATGAATGCCCTCTATTTTAAATCATTTTAATTTTCTGCACCTTCACTGATCCCAGACTATGACTGATTATTTCAGCGTCTCATCAAAACTAGCACTGGCATTCTTCACATCTTCCTTCAGAATTTCAAGCCAGCTTTCTGGTCCTGTCTCCCTCTTGATCTGACTCTTTATCATAGGTAACACATTTTGTCCTTTCATTTGTCCTTATGATTTCAGGAAATACTCCCTCAACTTTTACTGCATGACGGTCATGAGAAGCAATGACTTCTTCTCATGTAGCCTCCAGTTCCTGTCTCATTCAGTGCCTACCTGAGCCTGGTTTATAGAGTGACTCACCAAAATATTCCATATCTCTGTGTATCGGTTGAAGAAGCTCTTTTGCATCAGCATACATTTATATATAAATATGTATGTACCATTTTGCTAACTTAGGGTTCTGTTTACCTGCTCATGTGTCTATCAAGCACTATTCTCAATGGAAATTACTTCAATGTCTCCCCTTTACTTTGAAATGATTTCTAGACAGCTACTTATCAAAGAATATTAACACTGATGGCAGAGCTATTTCCTCGTTCCTGCAATTAAGAATTCTATCCATTGAAAGTGTTTTTGAGGCCCATGACTGAGGCAATAACATTTTTATCTAGGAATATAGTGATGCTTCATGTAGCAGAGGGCAACAGGAACAAGTAAAAGCAACTAAGCAAATGTGAAATACTGATAAATACACAGAAATAAAAGAATTTGGTGACTTTGAATTCAGTTAGAAGATGGAAATTTAGCAGTATTGAATTCAGTTAGATATTATCTCTGGCAAGAAAAAAATTCTTTCACTCCTCCCAAGCAGAATTCTCTCACATAAGCAGATACTCTGAGAGCTATCGTAACAGAAACTGCTGTGTAAGCTATGGTAATCTTAAATAAACAGGGGTCTTTCTTTTTGTTTCCTTCCTTTAGTGTCTTTGTGTGTTCTGAAGTTTTATAAATGTCAGAATTTTTGTAACTGACACTGATTAGGGGTATTATTGTGTTCTGCAAGTTAGGATGATTTCAGTGAAGCATTTATTTGATCTGGGCTATGTGCACAGTCCAGTTTGGGGCATCTAGTATAGATGGCTGAATTAGAAGTTAAGGCTCTCTGTACAGATACTGGTATCAATCTGGGCTGTTTCATGCAAAAGCTCTCCTCATTTCTTGACTATTACGGGAAAACTATGAGATGTGTCTCCTGGAACAATTGGATAGGGACTGAGTTTGCATGGGGGAGTAGCACCGTATTCTTGTCTTTTCTTGTGTTTCCAGGAATAGCAGAGCACTAAATCAAGCTCAGCAGCAGATCTGCACCAGTGTTCAGCGCTGCAGCTGGTATCAGTGTGACTGTCGCTGTTTCTCTCTGCTCCCTCTTCGGCAGTCCTTTCATATGACACACGAGATGTTCCTGGCTTGGATTCAAAGGGCAAAGGGGAAAAGGATAACAGTACAGACTCTAGCTTTTGAGCATTTTGTTTACGGGAACATCCTTTTAACCATTCAGTAGTGTATGCTGTTGGGCTATGGAAAAGTCATTAATGCTGCCCTTGGTAAGTGGATCAAGTAATTGTGCCATATGCTCTTATGCAGTCAAATGCAATCACTGCCCAGAAGACCTTTCAAACTGCAAAACAAAAATTAGATTTGTTTTTGCTTGCTTTGTGTTACCCTAAGGATATGCACCATTGCTTTTTCACCAGTGTCAATAAAAAAAAAAATGTATGCAAACGTGCTGGAAGCAGCTGTGCAAAGTGGAACTGCAGAAGAACTGCAGGAAACACTTTCTCCACTGCTTGTCTTGGACTTTTGTCACTTTGTGACTCTGTTTCAAATCAAATTCTGCTTATTCTGCTCAGAGTCAGAGCTCTGTCCCACCACTCCTTGCTCTAGTGAGTTGGTTATAATGAATTTACCTCTGCAGTCTCCATTGTTTCCTAAAGACTGCAGCCAGGATGGGTCCCCAAACATATTTAGTGAGTTGCAAAGTTCACTAAAAAGATATGAAGCCTATTTCAGCTCTGTGAAGCCATCATATAGATAGGAAAAAAAAAACCACTAAATAAATGACAAATTAGCAATATTTGATCTAGTGCATTCTTTGCTAGAGCTCAGGTCTGTGTTGGCTCATACCTTAACCCACCCTTAGCCAACATGCATCGAGTATTAATCAGTACAGAACCTGGCCTATGGTACTGGGCAAAAATTAACTACTTAATCCTGCATAAAGTCACTGGAGGTTGCAAAAATGTCATTATTCTACTACTTCTCATAGAGGGTGCAACTGAAGAGGATGAATGATTAAAGGACACAGACATGATTGGCAAAACCTAGATGCAGAGGGACTCTTGGACTTTTCTGGGCCACTTTTCACTTTTTTTTTTTTTCAGTTTTAAATGAGGAATGAACAGGAGCCAGTGTCTGAGCTATTCTGAAACAAACTCCAGGGCCTTATCCTCATCTTTGTTACACTACTATAAATCTGGAACAATTCCATTCGCTCTTTGGGTACACACTTTGGATTAACAGCAGTGCTGAAAATCAGAATCCGGCCCATCATATTAATATAAAATGTGGAGAAAAAATACCCAGCAGCAAGCAAAGGGCAAGACAGAAAGTAGATTTGTTACAAGCAAATTGGTTGTGTTTGTTTTTTTTCTACATTAATGCTGTCCTGGCCTCCCGTGTGTATTCTCAAGGAAATGACTTCGTTATATCAGTGAAGTATATTGAAAATGAAATCAGTGGTAGCACCGAATGTGCTCAGACATGACAAGACTTTTAAATAACAACAGAAGAATTCTATATCCTTTCCTGTTTGTTCCATGTTAACTTAAGGAGATTGGTGCTGACTTTCTGGAATGGCTGCAGCAAGCTGCAAATGATGTATGAAAATGAAATGAAAAATCTCTTCCCAGGCCATTGTGCAGAGCATTCACTGCTGAGCCAAACTAATAGCTGCTCGCTCCTGTACACTCGGACGTGAGACAGAGCTGGGAAGGCAGC